>BDDC01000138.1:81397-101136 GCA_001662425.1 Chlamydomonas sphaeroides | reverse complement strand
CAGGGCCAGGGCCAGGGCCAGGGCCAGGGCCAGGGCCAGGGCCAGGGCCAGGGCCAGGGCCAGGGCAGCTCCGGCTGACGGCCAGCGCCTCGAGGTTGGGTGAGGCAGCGGTCGCAGCCCAACCAACATTGGCAGCCACATCATGCCGTGCCAGGCTCAACAACCCAACCCTTAGTCCGTCGCCGCAATCCACGCGACAGCACTACGAGAAGCCGTACTCACGTAGAGGACTTTGTGGAACAGAGCTGCATGCAAGCTCTGCGCCGTGGCGTCGTCTCCCGCCAGAGCCGCCGCCGCCGGCGGCACGTCGGTCCCTAGCGGCAGCCCCCAGAATAGCGGCGGCGCTGGCGTCAGCACCCGCGACGGCGGCGGCGTCGCCGGCGCGCCGCTCGCGCCCGCACTGGTGGCGCCAGCCGACGAGAGCGCCGCCGCTGCAGCCGCCGCGACCGGGCCCATTGGCGGCGGGTCGCTGCCGCTTAGATAGCTTCCGGGCCCCGTACCGGTGCCTGTCCCCGTGCCGGTGCCGGTGCCCGTCCCCGTTCCCGTTGCCAGGGCCGCGGCCACCTGACGGTACGCCGCGGGCACGGACCGCGCACTGCCGGCCGTCCCATGGATCGCTGTTCCCACCAAGCCCATCGGACTGCTCGACCGCAGCTCCGCGGGCACCGTGTCGCGGCCCTCTGACGCCTCGGCCTCGTCCGCCGGGGCCTCCTCTGCACCCGGCCGCGCCTCCGCCGCGCCGGGGCCGGCTGCGAGGGCTGCCTCCCCGGGTGCTTCGGGCGCCAGCGCCGGCAGCGCCGCCCAGGGTCGCGGCGGCAGCTGCGCGGAGCGCTCGGCAGCCACGTACGTGCTGCCGGGCGAGGTGTTCGTTGATGTCTGGGTGCCGCCGCTGGTGGAGGCCTTGAGCGAGCTACTGAGGCGCGCACCAGAGCCGCCACTGCCGGCACCGCCACCGCCCGATGCCTCGCCCATCTCGATGCTAACACCGCCGGGCGCCCCGCCGCGGCCCTCCTCCGCGTCGGCGGCTTTACCGCCGCGCTCCGCTGCCGCCGCCGCTGCGGCGTCGGCGTCGGCGGCGGCGCGCCGCCGCCACCACCAGAACAGTGAGCCCGCTGCCGCCGCCGCCAGCAGAGGCAGCGCGACGCAGAGGGCAATGATAAGAGTGAGAGGCGCGGGAGAGCCGGCGGCGGCGGGGGCTGCGCGCGGCGCCGCCGCCGGACCGAGGGCCGGAGGCGGTGCGGACTCAGCCAGGGGCGTGCCCCACACCAGCATCAGCTCCTCCACAAAGCTGCCGGCGTGGACCTGAGGCGGGCGAGCGGGCGCCGCGTAGCGGTGTGGGGCCGCTGCCGCCTCCGCCCGACTACAGCCGTGGCAGCCCTGCCTGTCTGGGAGCGCACGGCCACTCTTCGCCACGTCACGCCCATCCCAGGCTGCAGCTCGTGCAACGCTGCCATTCCAAAGGTCACGGCCGCTAGTGCCCGGACCTCGTAGCGCCTATCGACCCGGCCTGCCGGCCCAGCGCGTCCACCCCAACGCTGGCGTCCACGCCGCTTGAAACGTATGCCATGGCACCGGCCGTACCTGCAGCCCAACCAGGTATCCCCCGGCAGGCGCCACGAAGCGGAAAGGCACGCTGCGGGCGGGCGGCAGCGGGGAGGGCAGGGGCATGGAGGTGAGGTACGCCGGAATGAGCGCGCACCGACCAAGGCCAGAGACGTGAGCCCCCGGTTGGGCGCCGGCACACGGGGCATCTGGCCCTCGCCGCTGCCGACCGCCTCAAGCAACATGCCACGCCCCGCTGCCATCCCCACCTGCAACTGAGGCCATGCCCCGCGGCTGTGGTCCATATGCGTCCGGTGCTGGTCCGCCACAGCACTTGCTCCAGCAGCGCGCCGCGGCTGCGCGGGGGCGGGGGCGGCAGGCTGTGAGGCGCGGCGACGCAAGCCGAAGGCAGCCCGGGTGCAAGGAGGCTGCGCGACGAGGCAGCGACGACAGCGCTTGGCTCAGGCCGGGGTTGGCGAGGCGGCGCACAGCCCGGTGCTGCCGTGGCGCGTGCCGTGTGACTCACCAGCCTGACACCTCCACCACCACCTCCCCCACCGAGCTATCCAGCAGCAACAGCCGCCAGCCCGCCGACGCCGATAGGTATGACGACGCGCTGCGCGCCGCGCCGCCGATGCCGCCGGGCTGGCCGGCAGCCGGCGGTGGCGGCGACAGCACACCGTCCATCGACCCGAGCACCAGCAACGCCGAGTCCGTTGCCTCAATCACGCCGCTGGCACCAGCTGCCGCATCTTGAGCAACCTCCCGATCGTACGGTAGGCTGCCGTACGCATCGTCTGTCAGCGGGCTCCTGTCGTACTGTACGGCGACGGCCGACAGCGTCTCGTACGGCAGCGGCAGGTCGGCCGAGATGGCAGACCTGCGGCGGGCGCCAGGGACCTGCTCGGAGGCTGCACGCCGGGGGCGTGGCGCTCCCACGCAGCGACAAGGCCGGCCGTACCCACGCCGAGCCCATCCATGCCCAGAGCCCCAGCCCAACGTCCCCTGCCGTGCGGCAACAAACCCGCCCTGCCGCCCTACCAGGTCACAAGCGGCCTCACGCCCAGCGACCGTATGGGCCCGCGCAGCGTGACGTTCATGTCCAGCGGCAGGGGCACCGGCGAGGCCACCACGCTGGCGCCCAGCCCCAGGCCGGCGGAGGCGCGCAGGATGTTGGC
Organism: Chlamydomonas sphaeroides; assembly: GCA_001662425.1. NCBI lineage: Eukaryota > Viridiplantae > Chlorophyta > Chlorophyceae > Chlamydomonadales > Chlamydomonadaceae > Chlamydomonas > Chlamydomonas sphaeroides. The sequence continues at coordinate 98,416 of BDDC01000138.1, read as the reverse complement.
GGTGCGCTCGCCCTGCGGCAGCGCAGGGGCAGGGGCAGGCGGGCGGCGTGGGGTTGAGGTGCGGCGGGTAGCGAGCGGCGCGCGGGACGGCGGTGTGTCGTCGGGCCGGCGGCACGGCCAGGCGGAACCGGCCAAGGTCCAGCCGCTCCCCTCATCCACGCACCCAGTCCAGCGCCTGCTGGCGCGGCAGCAGCCCCGCCATCGAGTGGAACGCGCAGTCGGGGCCTGCGGGGCAGCGCGCGGGCGGGAACGGCAGGGCGCGCGCGGAGTGGCAGGCATCAGCGGGAGCGGTGTGGGGCGCGCACGTGCGGCGCGGCCACGGGCTGCAGGGCGCGTGAGCAGCCGCTGCGGCCGCGGGGCAGCCCCAGGAGGGAGGGCGCGGCGCGGGGCCTGCCTGCACGGGCCTAGGTGTGGGGCTTTGCCCGGGCTGCTGGGCGCTTGGGTGCGGCATGCAGCCGCCGTGCGAGCTAGCGGGCCCAGCCCTCGCGTCCGCCCCGGCGGCCGTGGCTGCAGAGGCCCCAGTCCTGGCTCGTCGAGGTCTGGCCTCCTGTTGGTGCACGCACCCGAGTTGGGGTTGTTGATGCCAATGAGGTTGAAGCTCAGGCGGTGCGGGCCTGGGAGCGGCAGCAGGCGAACGGCATGTCAGTTGGCGCATGCAGTGACAAGGCAAACAACCGGCAGCACGCAGCGACAGCTCGGCTCCTTCGGCCCTGCAGCGCACCATCCCGCGCGCCACCGCACGTGCCCGCGCCGAAACACCCCGCCCCGGCCAACCCCCAGGCGCCGTCCCGCCCCACCCGCCCTCCACGCCGCCGCCGTCGGCGCCGCCATGCTGCCATTGCCGCCGCCATCGCCCTCCACGCCTGTCATCGGCGACGGCGGCGGCGGCGGCGGCAGCGACTGCGGCCGGGCCGGGTCGTCGGCCTGCCAGCCCGGCGGCGCGTCCTCGATCGCCGGCCAGTCGGCTTTGCAGATGAGCGAGGCGCTGGCGGAGCAGTCGGTGGACTGCACCGCCACCAGCTGCACGCTGCCGGCGGTCACGTCCCAGGACACGGTGAGGCAGGAGGGCACGAGCTGGGCCATCTGGTCGTGCGCGGGCCGCACCCAGGCCACGCCTGCAGAGGGAGACGCGCGCCGAGAGGAGGGGAAGGGAGGCATTGGCAAGAGGGTGTGTTGCCGCGTGCGTAGCGGGCCGCAGCGCGTAACGGCGGGTGGCGGTGGAAGTGCAGGGTGTGGTGACCGCGCTGGGCGTATCGGGGACTGTGAAGAGGGTGGAGTGTAGGGCAGGGTGAGCGCGCTGGTTGGAACCCCTCAACACACAGTGACCAGAGAGCGGGCTGCAATCAGGCCACGCACGTGGCAGCGGCGGCTCGGGAACGTGCGGCGCGAGGCAGCGGCGGGGGACGCGGCAATGGGGCGGGCGCGGGGCCGACGGACGGCACAGAGCCGCGGCCGGGTCGGGCTGCTGCATGGGAGGCCGCAGGTGCGGCGTTGGCCGCCAGTGGCTTGCAAGCGCTATAGCCCAGCCCCGTTCTCACGGTTGTCCAGAAGACTCAGAAACGGTGTGCGCGCCAGCAACGAGACCTCGAAAGCGAGCGCGTCGGCCAAGGAGGCCAGGCGCCAGGCCAGGCCGAACAGCCGCTGAGACCTGCGGGCAGCGGAGGGCGGGGCGGGGCGGGTGTGTGCCGAGGGATTGCCGGCCTAGGCCGCTAATTCTGAAGGCCGGGGCTGGCTACGCTGGGTTGAGCGTGCCAGGCGAGGCGAGGGGAGGCCCGGGCGCTGCTTGGCCTGTCGGCGTGGCGATTGTGCTGGCAGCCGCAGCAGTGGTGGGCAGGGCCACCGCGTGCACCGGAATAGCCCGCAGCTGCCCTCTGCTGTCTGCGGCGCGCGCGCTGCCAGCGTGACCCCGCGCTCGCCTGCACTGCTCCAGCGCGCCCGCGTAGGGGTAGGCGCCCAGGCGGTCGATGTAGAAGACGTCGCGGCCCCACCGGACCTGCAGTAGGGCACACATGGCGGCCGCGGTACGCGGTGTCGGCGACAGCGCGGGTGCTACGGCCGCGGCGAGTGGCTGCGGCCGCGCGCCCCCGCCGTGCTGGACAACAACCCGCCCCAGCCCCCGGTCCCAGCGCCCTCTCACAGGCTGCAGCACTTGTTGCGGCGGCCAGGGCCCGCTCGCCCCTGCGCCCTGCAATCTGCCCCTTCCCCGTGCCGCCCTGCCCCAGATGCCGCTCACCGTGCTGACGAGCAGCTCGCCCTGGCTCCCGGTCCCCGCCGCGGTGCCGAAGTCCACGGTGTAGGGCGGTGGGCTGGATAGCGGGCTGGGCGCGGGGGCCACACCCAGGATGCCCTCGTGGATAGTCACCTAGCGGCACGGAGGAGAGAAAGGGTGGAGGGGGACGTGGCATGGGAGGCGGGGGACATGAATGGGAGAGCGGCAAGCGGTGCGAGGGGATGGGAGAGCCAGGCCGTGGCCACGGACCAGGGCGAAGCGAGAGGCGCAGGTGCACGCGGCAGCCGGTGTGGAGCGGGCGCCGGAGCCGCGCCCGGTCCGGAGCTGGGCCTGGGATCGTGGGCAGCGCGGCTCCCACCTCAAGCGCCTCGGCGGGCACGACGCCACATAGGCCATAGGAGGGATCGCAGGACGACAGCTGCGGGCAGGTGGCGGGCAGGCAGCGGCGCGCGTGAGCTCAGTCGGGCGCATGAGATCGGCAAGGGCCACGGAGCAAGGCGGCCCGACTGATTTCGGGGGCACGCCCGACCCCTGGCCGCCGCTCCGCCCCTCGGCTACAGCACTAACCCGCACGCGCCCGCCCGCCGCCGCCCAGGCGCTGCCCGCTGCCCGCGCCCCATCCCCGAGCATCCCACACAGCACGGACACGCCAGCGTGCCGCACAGCCCAAGGCGGCCACAGCCCACAGCCCGGCGCAGGCGCAGCACGCGCCCCTCGGCTTTCCACCCCGCCACATCCCCGCTCCCGGGCAGCCCACCAGGCACGACGACGCCAGCGTGCCGCACAGCCCCACGCGGCCGCGCGCCGCGCCGCAGCACATATTGCTGGGGCAGGCGTAGCCCTCCACGCTGAACTGCCCGCACTCTGCGCGCGCGCGCGGCGGCGCGTTGGGCGGGATCATGGGCCGCGCGCCGGCGCAGATCGGCACCGGCGTGGGCGGCGACAGCCGCGGCGCCACCGCGCGCAGGCCGCCGGCGCCGTAGAGCTCGCGGCCGCGCAGCGGCTCGGCGGCGGCGCGGGCGTCGGCGGGCAGGCCGGTGTCGTCGGGGTCGGGGACGGCCGTGGTGAGGTGAGCGGGCACTGCCCACACGAGCCACATGGACACTATGGAGGGCGGCAGCGCGGGGTCCAGCGCGCTGCTGTTGGCGCCCTTCGCGCGGACGACGTAGTAGCCCTCGACCGCGGCCAGGAAGCCGCCGGGCGCGACCTGGCGGCGGGGTGTGCGTGGCAGGGCGGATGGCTGGCGAGAGCGGGCACGGGTTCGGCGCCAGCTGCTCGAATCAAAAGGGCGGATGGGCGGGTCGTCGGGTCGTTCCTGGAGCACGCGGCGCGGCCGCTGACTGGCCGGCCGTGCGCTCCCCGTGCCCCCACCGCGCACCTCCTCCGCCCAGTTGGCCAGGCAGCGCACGACGCCCTGCGACGTGGCCGCGCCGCCCGCATTGACGAGGATGAGGCGCTGCACGGAGGTGGCGGAGCTGCAGCCCTCCACGCGCGTGATGTAGGAGGTGCGCAGGAAGCCGCCGGGCGCGCCCTCGGCCGCGGGCTCGGCGCCGTCGTCGGCCGAGGCGCGCGGGCGCTCGCGCGGCAGCGGGTTGGCGGCCCACACGGGCGCGATGACGGGCGAGCTGTCGCCGTAATAGTCGGTGATGAGGCTGGCGTCGGAGAGCGCCGCCTCGACCACTGCGGAGGGGACAGGCAAGGGGGACGGGCCGGTTTTCGAGGGAGGTGTGCGCTGCAGCCGGTGACGAAGTTGTTGCCGTACGACAGAGCCGGCCCGACGGCAGCCGCGAGGTGCGCACAGGGGCGCCAGCCGGGTGGGAAGGGTCCGAGGGACGCGTTGAGGCTAGCGGCGCTGCTGGGGCGGCCTTCATTGCCGCTCAATTCTATGCGCGTGCTCAAAGGCAGCGAGGGGCTCGGCACGCTCCGCGGCGAGGGTTGCGGCGAGGCGCCGCTGCGGGGGCCTCCAGCCGGCTGCAGAAGCAGGTGCGCAGTGAGGGGCCAAAAACGCGCCGCGGTGGGAGGGGCTGGAGCTGCCCAGCCCCGCACCCCTGCCGGCGGGCCCACCGTTGGCCGGCTCCAGCAGGTTGACGACTCGGATGGCGTCCAGCCCCGTCGCGCGCCACCTGTCGGAGCACCGTGGGAACCCAGGGGCGGGGAAGCGTGGCGCCGCAGCCCTCAACGGCGCCGCTGCGCCGAGGCTCCTTGCTTGCCAGGCAAGCCGCCCTCGCGCGCACGCCCATCTCCCTTCACTCGGGTTGGAAGGGACGTCGAGTGCGTTTGGCCCGCGAACTCCCGATGCGGAGGTGCCTCCTTCCTCCCACTTTGTAAGCACCCCTTCCAGGCCGTCCCGCCGCCCCACGCCTGAACCCACGCCCCCTGCCGCAGCAGCGGCCCCAGGATGCTAACGCCACGGTGCCGCGGCGCCGTCGGCCGGGCCCAGGCTTAAGGGCGCAAGTTCCGGTGCCGTGCCCAGGCGCTGGTTGAGGGCGCGAGCCCGCGTCCCGTGGGTCCCACCGCCGCCGCACGCCGCAGCCCGCACGCCCACCCGGCAGCCCAGCCAGGCGCATCCGCCCGTGCGTCCTCTGCCCCATCACGACCGGTGCCCCCCGCCCTCGCCCGCTCCTGCTGCTGCACCCACCTGCCCACAATGTTGACCAGCGGGCCCAGCTTCAGAAAAGAGCCCAGGCTGCTGTAGTATACCGCGCCATCGGGCGGCGAGCCCATGCCCAGCCGCACGCTCGACTTGACCAGCCGGAAGCCGGGCGGCAACGAGCCGCCGCCGCCGACCGGCACCGCGGGCGGCAACGGCGGCGGGTCGGGCGTGCGGTACATGTTGTGCGGTAGCGTCAGCTGCGCGCGGCGGGAGCGGGCGGCGTGGGGGTTTGGTGGGGTGCGAGCGGGCGGGAGCGTAGCGAGGGAGCAATGGGGAGGGTCGGCAGTGGCACAGAGAGGGGTTGGATGGGCGGTGGTAGCGGCTGGGCGTTGCCGCGCTGCCGGGCAATCCAAGAACCCAAGCCTGTGCTCCCGACCGCCAGCACCCATGTCTCGACAATCCCAGCTGCACGGCACGGCGCTGCTTCGAGGGCCAGGCAGCGCGCGTGCTGCAGCTGCCAGTCCAGAGCGGCGCCCCCGAGCGCTTCTGGGCAGCGTAAGCGCAGCGCGGCCCCGGCCGCCCCCTAGCGCCTGCCTCCGCATCCTGCGCGGCGCCTTACCCCAGCCGACAACTGCATAGCGACGGCATACTCCATGCACACGTACTGCGGAGGAGGAAAGGCGGTGCAGGCAGCAAGCCGAATCAGAACCCCTCGGCGCAGCCGGCGTAGTCCAACCTTTGCAGCCATGCCCCATGCGCCGTGTGCTCGCGTTACCAAGCACGCATTCGTCCCCCCAACGCGCTGGTCCCTGGCGGCTGGCACGCCTTCCTCGTCCGCATCCCCACCTGCAGCGACCACGAGCAGGGCAGCCACGACAGCTCGACCGCGCCCGTGTAGCCGCTGAGGCGCGAGGGCAGGATGATGGCGCGGCAGCTGCCCCACGGGTCCATCACCCATAGCGACGAACCCCTGCAGGACGGACACGTGGACGAAGGAACCGAAGGGAGGGAGGGCAGGCGCAGGCGTGGGCGCCAACCCCAGCCACGTCCCCTCCGACCATGGGGGAGGCCCCGGGGCCAGGGTACGGCTGGTGAGAACGAATACCACGCTGTGGCAATTTCGGGGTGTCTGCCCCACGATGCCCGCTGCCACGTCTGGGCCGGCGGCCGGTCCCTGGCCGATAGCGCACGCTTCAGCCGTGCGGAGTGGGCGGCTCGCTGCCCTTGTGCATGCATCAAGACCGTAGCCTGTAGATTGCCCCGGCTGCATGGACGTGCCGAGCAGCCTCGCTCTTCAAACCCCTGGTGTCTGGTGCTTCAACCCAGCCCACCCTGTGTTGTAGGTGAGCGGGTCCTGGCGCAGGTTAGCCTGCGGACCGCACAACGCGCCAGGAGGGCACGGCAACAGAGCGAGGCGGATTCAGCGTGTGACGATGGAGCTTGCACGAGGGAGCAGTGCTCGCGTGGGCGCCCGTCGTCGGCCGCCCCTGCGTGGCCGGCCGAACGCGTGCCACCTCTGTGGTGTTTCGGCACGCCCAGGCCAGCCCACTGTTATAGGTCGTCGTCCGAGCGTTCACCTGAAGAAGCTGGGCATTGCGAGACACCACTTCTGACAAGACGTACAGCAGGAGGGTCGCTGGCGCCATAACGCCCGGCCCCGCCAGGCCGGGCCCCGTGGTGCAGGTGGATGCCGCGTCCTCAGCATTGGCCGGGTTGAGGACCAGGCTTATGTTGAAGGCTCCTGCCGAAAGCCTCAGGAATGGTTGCGCTGCATGAGGGTACAGGGAAAGGGGGTGCAGGACGACGGCCGAGTGCGACGCGGCCCGTTGCCGTTGGGTAATCCAGCGCCCGGGTCACACGCAGGATTCCTGACCGGCCAGTCGACAGACCGCTTCTGGGCAATGCTCAGCCTGGCCACATCTGCTGCTAGAACTCACCGCTGGTGTCAGCCGCGGCCAGCAGCTGCGCGATGACCAGGAGCGAGCCAACAAGCAGGCCTCGGGGCCTGCCTCTTTCCATTGCGCATGGCCAGCAGCGCAGCATATCAAGAATGGCTCACATCTCCGGCCGGCACACGTCTCGAGTGAGAAATGGTCGTGGCTACGCTCTCGAAAAGCGGCTCCTTGACGACCTCGTGACAAGCTGTTCTAAATTATCTTTCCACGGTAGCACGAAAGTACAGCTGCTGAACGACCAGGTAATGTCCGCGAGTTTCGCCTCGAACTGGCTCGGGACGGGTTCTATGTATTTCAACGCTTTCCTTTGAATGGTGTGGAGTAAGTGCACACGCGCGAGCGGAGAGCGTGTTGGTTTGCGGCATCGCACCCGCTCCCAGTTCTCCCCTGCTCGCCCCCTCGCCGTCACAATGGCCGCCGAGGTGGGCGGCGCGGCTGCCCACCATTTTCATGACAAGATATCAAGCCTGACCCTTACAGTACCGACACCTGTACATTTTGCGTGTAGCATGATGTCGAGAGCAATTGCTAGACCGTTACCCATGACGAGGGGCCCCTCAAATGCGTCATCATTCTGCGCTTGCCAATCCGGCCAGCCCCCCTACCGGCCCCTCCGTCGCCCTCCCCGTCGCCCCTTCTACCCTCCCCACGGCCGAACCCTGCGTGTTCCCCCTCAACGCCGGCTCCCCCTCCTACTTTGCCCTTCCTGACACCGTCCTCTCCCCTGCTCTCCGCCGCCCCCGTTACCCGTCTTCCCAGCTGACCCCTCCGCCACCTTGCAGCCGCCTTCACTGCCGCCTTCGCTTGGTCCCCACCACCGCCCAACCCAACGTCCCCACGGTCATGCTCTCGCCCCCCCCCTTCACCTCCCTCCCTATATAACGCCCCCTCTAACAGCCCCTCAACTCCACATCCTGCCGCCCGCTCTGCCGCCCCCTACACCGCAGCTCGCTCAGCTACCGCCAACCTCTCCACCGCCGCCCGCTCCACTGCCGACCCCTCCGCCGCCGCCCGCTTCACCACCACCCCTTTGGCCCCCTTGCGCTGGCCACCTGCCCCTTTTCGCTTGCTCGTGCAGTGGGCGGGGCAGTGGTTCATTCCCGCCTGTCCCCAAGGGAGGATCGGCGCCCTGCCGTTGCCTTGTGCCCATCCCACACGGGCCTTCACTCCCGAGCTGTGGGGAAGCCTACGGGGTCAGCAGCTCGGACTCTGCATCGCCCACTCGACCCTGGCACCCACCCTCCCCTGTCAGCAACAGCGCACCCGCCTCATCGTGCAGCTCCAGCTCCGTTGCAGCCGGCGCTGCGTTCAACCGGCCCTGTCTTCCACCGTCTTCCCGTACGCCAGCCGCCCCCCGCACAGCCTCCGCTGCAGCCCACACCCGCGCATTGGCCAGCTGTACGGCGCCCGCCTACCCGCGCGCCTTGCGGTGCCCCCCCTCTTCTCGCACCTTCTCCTCGCAGGCACTCTTCACACTGCCACTGGCGCGGTTTAGGCTACCCTAGGCTAGGCTAAGCCGTCCCGTCGGCACACCTGACCTTGCTACGCGATAACCGTGACGAAGCCTGTCTACTGACCAAGTCGCGGCACGCCTACCCCATTCCACGGATTCGCTTCAGGTTGCGTATGGGATTGGGCCGGGCCGCTTAGCGCCAGTGGCAGTTACTTGGACTCTGGCGTAACGATGTGTTGCAGATATCGATAATTGAATTCGACTTTTAAAACCCCTCTGCCTTCACCTGGAATATCCCTGGATGCCGGCCCTGCCACAGGCGAGCAGCGCCGGCAGCCCTCCTGCCTGTCCTCACGACTGGCCCATCTAAGCCCTTCTGAGCACAGGCGCCCCGGTACGCAGTGGTCCGGCCACGAGATACATGTACAGGGAACCTTCGAGGCCAGGAGGCCCCGCATCGGCGTGCGGCACTGTCGGCCCGCACAGCTGTGCGGGGCCCGCGGCTGCAATGTGCTCACGCCCTCCTCCCAACTCCTGCATATCGCCGGCCGCCCTGTGGCCGACAAGTATGTCCCCCATCCGCCTCCTGATCCGCCCCCCTTGCCGCTGCGCGGCGGGGCCAACGCTCAAAAAGGCAGCTGCCTGCTTGGCGCAGATGCCATGCAAGGTGTCAGGAGAGCGCAGACCATCGCGAACACCGTCGTGCCGCCACGCGTGTCTCCGCTGTTGCTCACCCCACCTCACAGCCTTAACTCAGGACCCAGAGGCGGGGCATCCAGAGCCTCGACACACGCCCCACCAACCCCGCAACGCAGCGTGCTCGTGCGGCAGCCCCGCCCCGGTCTTCAGTATCCTCAGGCAAGGCAAAACGCCTCAGGCCCAGGCCGCGAGTCAGCTGTGGCGCGTGCGTCGCTGCCGCGACACCGTCATCGCCCCACCTCCCTGCCGAGCCCCGGCGGCCCAAGCGCGTCTGACGAACGGAGGCCGCATTCCCTGGCACCATCCTTGCAATGCGCATTTGCTGGGACCTCGGCTACCGCAGACAGTCACCACATGGTGCCAAGTACCGCTTCAACAAGGGATACACGCAGCAAGGTACATGAACCATGCGGGTGAATCCTTAAGGGCCACTGCGCAGCGGAGGCTTCCCGCCGCCAGCCCCGGCGCAAGCGCACCAAGCCCTCGACGTCCGCTGCTGGCCCGCCGAATCTGCAACGTTACCGCAGCCGCTCAGGTCACCCGCTGAAGCATCGCTCCATCCTGCGGCAGTCTCCAGCATCGAGCGTCGGGCCTTGTCATCACGAGCGTCGGCCACTTTTTTGCTGGACTGAGCTGTTGGCCGTTTGCCGGACGTATGTCCAGCTCACAGAGGCTTTGGGAAGTAAGTAAAGACGCCCTCGCTCAGCAGGGCAAACGTGTCGGCGTCCGGCTTGAGCCCTCGGCGCTCCAGGGCCGCCAGCACCTGCCGAAGGGCGTGAGTTGGCGCGGGCGCGGGCGCAGGCTCATGGCCGGCAGGCGAGACGCGCGCCCAGCCCCTGGCTGGCGTCAAGGACCACCGCACGTTCAGTGCCGGGCGCGCACCGCAGCGCGGAGCACAGGCCCCTCAACGCGCTCGCTGTTGTGCTGGCCCGCAGCAGCGCGCGCAGCGCGGCCCGACCCCACCTTGATGGCGTCGTCCGTGGCCTCCCGGCGCGCGCACAGCCGCAGCAGCTCGTTCACGCCCTCCACCGTGACGCCGCTGTCGCCGTCGTCTGTGCTGGCGACTGCGGTTGCCGTGCTGGATGAAGCTGTTAACGAGGCGGGCGCCTGTATGGCGACGCGTGGGGAAGCAGCGCGATGAGCGGCGCCATGTCGACGCGCCTGGCCAGGGGCATGCCCGGCTGGCGTGTCGTTGGGATGCAGGTGCGGGTGTGGGAGCAAGCCCGTCCGGCGGGTCAAGGCACCTGCTGCCCAACGATATGACCGCAAATGCTGCCGCCGCCGAGCACAGTCTGCGGGGCATGCAGCTGCAGGCTGTCCCGGCCATGCCGCAACGCCCGTTGCAGCGAGCCCTGGCAGCAGCTGTGGCGTGACGGCCGGGGCCCGGCTACCGCAACACCAATCGATCGAGGTCGAGCAATATTTGCGCAGCCGAGCCCAGCCGGGGCCGGCGCGTATTCGTGCCCACGCGAGGAGTACTCTGACGGTCCGCGAGCGCCCACGGCAAGCCCGGGCAATGGACGGCAAAAGGCGTCCTGCGCCTGGCTGCGGTGCCGAGCCATCGTGTGCACATGGCAGGCTGCATGTGCTGCCTGCAGTGCTGCCGTGGGGCAGGGTTGGGCCGCACCTTGGTCGACCACACCTCCAGGCGCATCACGGCAGCGCGGCGGCTGTCCTCGCACGCCTCAGCTGCCGCGAGGAGCTGCGGGGGGTGGCGGTGGCATGGGTCCCAACCGGAAGGGGCCACAAACGTCACTGCTTTGGTTACGGGGGAGCCGTGGTGCCTTCAGGCGCCCACACATGCCCTGCTGCAGCTGTTCCGCGCGGAGCGTTTTATGACGTAGACACCGCCGACGATGTGGGGCCTGGGGGGAGCTGCTCAGGCTGCCCACATGGGCCGCCGCTGTTGGATAGTGAGCCAGGCGGTTAACGTGGACAGCCGTGGCCGGCGGCTCCCCACCTCACCTGCGGAAAAGACCACCCATGGCGTCCAACGGCCACCGCCTCTCTCTCAGGGGCCGAGTGCAGGTCTTCAAAGGCATCGGCCATGGCAAAGGGCCGGCGTGGCAAGCGGCTGGATGGCAGATGGGTGGTCCTTAGTCCCAGTGTGTGCAAGACAGCGCGACGCAGTTGATGGTAAAGCAGCATAAGAGGATAGCGCTGGGGTGGGGCTTGAAGGTGCTGGTTCTCTGCGCGTGGCTGCAGCAGATGGAAAGATGCCGATGTGTGTGTCAGTCGCGTCGCGCGCTTGTTTCACTCTGCGTTCTTCACGAGCTTTGAGTTTGTCGCACTATAGCTCGGCAACAACACAAGACCTTGGTGACGACTTCATTGGGCGATTGTCTTGAAGCGGCAAGGGCACCCAAACAGGGAACATGCCTCACTCACGTACAGCTTGTGCTTGTTCTGATCGCTGATAGCTGTTGTGGGCTAGCCTGCTCGGCCGCCGACTTGCGACAGACCACTCGCGGCACTCACCGCTCGCCTGCATTCGTGGTGCGTTGCCATCGACAATTCATGTCAAGCATTGCCTTCCGTGGCATCGGCATGCCCGATCGATGAAGTGGAAATGCGGCTCTTGCACCAGTTCCCTTTCTCAGCGCCGGCAGCACGTTCGTTGCTGCGTTTGCCAATTCGAGACGCGTGTCATTACCGCGCCTTGCATGCTCATGCCGCAGATCATGGCCCTTCAAGGCCTGCGCGCGCCTGCCCGGGTTGCGGCCCCTGCGTGCCGAACCCGCCGCGCTATCGTCTGCGCGGCGGCCCGGCCGGCCCAGGAGGGCGCTTCCCAGCTGCCGTCCAAGGTGCTAGCCGCTGGTCTTGCCCTAGGCCTCACATTCAGCGGTGTGCAGCCCGCGGCCGCGGCCCAGTACAACAGGTGCGGCGCCGTTCTGCATGCCAAGCAGCGCAGCCGTGTCTGCGTCTGCGCACGATTTAGGTTCGGGGGTCTTCTGGTTATGCTTGCGAACGCGCCAAGAAAATGCCGTTGGCTGGTGCGGGACGGCCGTGCTGGTACCGCCTGCCACTTGCAATGGACCGCTTCCGTCAGACCGTGCCTAACTGGCCGCGCCGCGCGGCCCGTCCGTGCCGCCCGCACCGTGCGCCCTGACCACCGGTGCACCTCCCGCTGCCCTCCCCTTCCCCGTTGCGGCGCAGCCTTGCTGATATTGTGCGCAGCACCTTCGCGTTTGTGGACGAGGACAACAACGGCGTCATCACCAAGCAGGAGATCCTGCGTACCTCGCAGGTCAGAGGCGGAGCGAGGAGAGGGGAAACGGTAACGGGAGCAGCCGTGGCTATGGAATCTGGGGGATATGCAGTGCTTTTACTGAAGTCAGGCGACGAGGAGTACAAAGGGGCGAAGGCCGGGCGGGAGGCGAAAAGCAGCAGCGGCCGTGGTGGGGGCGGGAAGCAGCCGCGGCTCTGGAGGAGGCAGCGGACTTAGCAGGCGCAAGTCGCGGTGCAGAGCACGGGAGCCGGTCTGACAAACGTGCGCGTCCGAGCAAGGTGGCACCGGCTCGATAACAGCCACGCGCGGTTGAGGCGTGCGCCGGCGGCAGCCATGGGCCCAACGCTGGCTGCCGCCGCGGGCTTGGCGCCCGGCGCGAAGGCATGCAGTGCGGCGGCGCGACGCGCGTCGTGCCGCCACAGATGGGCGCGTGCCGCAGCGGTGTCGGGGCGAGGCCAGCTGCGGCTGGGCCCCACAGCGCGGCCCGTGAGGAGGGGCGCTTGTGTCGCGCGCCCCGCCTCTCCCTGTAACCCCCTTCCCGCTCATGCTTCCTCCCTTACCAGGCGATCTCCTCCCCTCCGCCTGCCCTCTGTGCCGGGCTCCTCCTTACCCTCGCCCACGGCCCTACCACCCACCCGTGCCCCCCAGGCGGTGGCCGAGGATGTCGAGTTCATGGTGCCGGGCAACGACCAGCTGGAGTTTGCCATGAAGCTCTTCGACCTCAACCAGGTGCGAGGGGATCGGAAGGATGGCGGGCCCACAGCCGAGCGGACCCAGGCTGGCGAGACTTTGGGGACTGCCGTGAAGCTGGCTGACCTCAACCAGGTGCAAGGGGCTCGCCGTTGCGGCCGCGCACCGCCCCGGGGATGGGCCCACGACCTCGAGCACGCGCACGCACGCGCAGAGGCGGGCCCACAGCAATTGGCGCGGCTGGGTGTGTGCACGGGTCTGTTTGTCCGCAGCGCTGCTTGCCCCTGCCTGGCGCCTTGCATTCTGTCCCGTGGCTGTTCCCATGTCGGGTGCTAAGGCGCCCGGCTCCGGGCGGCGTGCTCCTCACTTATCATAGCGCTCGCACAGACACGTCCTGACTCCCGACCCCCCGTTCGCCCCACTAACGATTTACGACCTCCAAGCGTCTGGGCCCCGAGGGTCTCGCGCTCACGTTCGTGCCCGCCGCGCTCCCCCGTGTCACCGCTCCTCCCCCGCTCCGCAGGACGGCACGCTGGCCACCGATGAGCTGCTCGCCTCCATTGCCCTGGACGGGGCAGTGGGCGAGGACGCGATCGACGCGGACGTGCTCAAAGTCTTCGACCGTGACGGCGACGTAAGTTCACCGCGTGTCATCATGGGAAGCACAGAGCCTTGTGCAGTGTTGGTGGCCTTGCGCGGTACAGATACGGCGACCTGGGCTTGTTGCTGCCTGGCCATGGGCGCTGCAAGGAGGCTCGACTCCAGGCTCGATGCGTGGCCGCGGCAGCAGCCGGGCGTAGGGGTCTCGGGAAGCACGAGCTGCGGGAGGGGCGGGGCCGCAGAGCTCGCGTGCAGGGCTGACGGGCCGGGAGGCAGGCGATGGAGCCAGGGACTTGCGGCCGGTTTGTGGGCTCAAGGTGCTGCATATGTCTACATGCCGCCAGTCGCGCGTGCCGCCTCCGACCCCGTTCGACGCCTCTCCTGCTCGCCGTCGACCAGCCGGCGGCCAGCCTCGGCCTCGCTCGTGTGGTCCAGCCCTGCAGTGCTCCATTTCCGGCCTGTTGTTGCGGCTCTGAAACGCTCCCTCGCCGATGTCCGCTGCATGCCTGCACGCGCAGGGCTTTGTGTCGAAGCGCGAGTGGATGGCGGCCGTGCCGCCGCTGGGGCCCAACGGCGAGGCGGCCAAGGACTACGTGTTCACGCGCGTGGACCGGGTGGTGGACGGCGACGACAAGCTGGACACGCAGGAGTTCGCCAACGCGCTCACCATCATGCGTGCCGCCATCCTGGGCTACTGAGCCGTAACGGCTCAAGCCGTACGACACGCCATCACGGAGGGCCGTACGGAGCGCAGTCAAGACGCTGCCAAGCAGGCGAGGAGCCAGGCGGGAAGGTCCGCTTCCGGGAGGCCCTGACAGGGCTGCAGGGCTTCGCTCCCATGCGGGACGGCGGTGGTTGTGGCCTGCGCTCCCATGCGGCACAGCGGCGGGTGGCGTGGGCGCGTGATGGGTGGGGACGCGCCGCCATGCGGGCGCAGGTGCGGGGGCCAGCAGAGCCCCGCTGGCCGGCCTTGAAAGGCCCCTTCCGCCGGTTGGGCTGGGCGGTGGTGCAGGGGACGCGCCGCAAATTGGGGCTGTGGGGGGCTAGGGCTGCGGGTGGGTCGCTGTGCTGTCGCGCTGAGGGTGTAGGCTGATGGACTCCGCTGGAGCACGCGCCCGACACGGAGCGCCGGCACCGATCGGCAGCAGGGCGGGGCGTGTCTTTCGGACAGCCGTGTGCGGGTTATGAACGCGGCTGGGCTGTGGAGCTGGGGGGGTATGTCAGGGTCGGTTACTGGGTTTGTGGGGCGTGTGGGCGCGCATGAGGTGCGCTGGTCGGCAGGCGGCGCGCCGGTGCGTGCACCATCGGCATCGGCGACGCGCAGACAAGAGGGCGTGCACGCGCCGGGGAGTACGGCCGTGTTGCTGCGAGGCGTGCGACACAGGCAGGGATGAACGGCAGCCTGCTGTAACGGCGTGTCGGGCCGCGGTCGCTCCTCCAACCAAGAGGACCTCCTGCCTTTGACGGGGTCTGGCAAGGCGCGGGCGGTTCTACAGTAAGAGGCGCGGACGCGAGAGCCCTCGTACCGGAGGTATCTTGTCCGGGTCTGGGTCGTCCCAGGGCGTTTCTACAGTACAAGGGCGTCCTGCCCAGATGCGGAGAGTTGGTGTGGAGGAGCCACACCGACCCTCGGGAGCCAAGGAGGGCAGGGTACGTGCCTGCCGTACATCATATCCATACTTGGTGGCGTGGGTCGGCCAAGCTGCGGTAGAACACACCTACACTACTGCAGTCCCGGCTTCAAGGGCCGGGCGCCATCGTTCTGTTGATTATTGGTTCGCAAGCGGCGCGCCCCTTCCCTGCGGAGCAAGGCTCGCTGGCTGGCTCACTACAGGTGGGCGCCGTTACGCGCTCAGGTTACAGATACTCCTTTTGTGACTTCGTTCTAGTTTATCATTAAGCCTACGGCCGCCATTGCAACAGCCGCCGCACAGCCAGCCAGACACGGCCAGGAGGCGGGGCCCTCCCTTCCTGCCATCTCAGCCCCCAACACCGCGACGCTTCCGCTTGGCACGGCTAGCTGCGGCTGAGCTTGGCCGCTTGCCGCGGCCGCGGCCGCCGCCCCAGCTGCCGCTCGGCCTCGGCCCAGAGGTGGCGGGGGTAGTGGACCCGCTCCGGCCCCCGCCGTCACAGCTCGGCCGGCCAATTTGGGAGGAGGCCTCACACAGGCGATAGGATTGCGGCGCCCAGCGGAGGGACGACTGCGAGCAGGGAGGCCCAGGCAGAAGCATTCCGTGGAAACTGCAGGGGCGGAAGTATTCAGCATCGGGGCGGGCGGGAGGCGCGCGCGTGGCGCTTGCGCTTGCGATGCCGCGGTGGGCGACCGTGTTTTGACGTCCGTGCGCAACGACCCCTGGGACACACTGTGCGAAGCATGGCTGGTTCCTTGGACGCGCCGGCCTGAGGGCGAGGGTTTGCAAACGCCAACGCCAGGCAGAACCGAGTTTGTCGAGTACAACACAACCCTTACAGAGATCATGACGCTGATTTCAGTTGCGGAGCGTTGCGTTGCTGCGTCAGGGGAGGGGGTGTCAGGGAGCTGTCCGGCGTGCATGGGGGAGGTGTGTTCATTCTGAGGAGGGTCTGCGCCGCCGACCACGACCTCGCTCCCAATATGTTATCTGAAGTTACCCCAACCTGAAGTTTGTCCACGGAGCCGCCGGCGGCGAGGGCCTCGGTAGATTTTGGTGGAGTTGACGATCCCGGCTACGGTTAGGGCTCATGCACCCGGAATCTGAGCGGCATCGCCCTGGCTCCATGGTTTCACGCTGGCAACCTTGTCGACCTCCCCATGCCAAGCAGGCACTGTCAAGACAACCTTGCAGGCCGTCGCGGGCGACTGCTGTTGGCCCGGGTTGCATGACGCGGGTAACACAAGCAGCGGGACTGCGCGGCAATAACACCGGCAGCGTAACAGCATGCGCCTGCCCACCGCCCTCCTCCCCCTCCTTCCGCTCCGCCCAACCTTCATTGCTACATTTCCCCCCTTAAAACTTCAGCATTTCTTGTCGTCTCCCCCCGTGACCTCAACGCCGCTCTGAACATGCTGCTGCTGCTGCTGTGCCTCCAGCTGCTTGGGGCTGAGCGCCCGGCCTTCTTCCAACCTGGCGGCGGCGATGGGCCGGGAGGCGATGGGCCGGGCGGCGGAGGCGGAGGGGTGGTAGCGGCAGCCGCAAGCGGCCGCGACACAGCTAGAGCGGCAGCGGCGGCGACGTGCGTTGAGATGTGCATTCCTGCCGTGACGCAGTTCGGGCGGCAAAGTCCGGCTCGTGGGGTGAGGGCACGGAGGTCGGCGTGCCCGGGACCCCTCAAATAGTCTCAGCAATAACCGCATAATGACCGACGGTGTGCGTCTGGTCTGGGTGACCCCTTTTGGGGGCGAGCCATGCACCCATGCGCAGCTGGGGAGGTTTGAAAGCCCCCAGGCGGTGTCCCCAGATGCATCATCTTTCGACCCCAATAACCTGCTTACGAGAACGTCGGACAAGGATGTCAAACCGGGGGACCCCCCACAATGTGCATGCGGGCTACCAGCCTGGCATCAGGGGTCGTATCTTCCTTTGGGGGGTG
>BDDC01000138.1:21684-78632 GCA_001662425.1 Chlamydomonas sphaeroides | reverse complement strand
ATAATAATAATAAGCGAACGCCGGGCAGGGCCCTGGCGTGGTTTAAGGGGGCGGCTTGGGGCCGTCACCGAGGCGAGGGGTCAAAGCCTCCTAGCACCATCAAGCAGAGACGCCACCATTGCATCCAAGTGTCTGTTCGCCCAAGCTAGTAACGTGCCCCGGCTTCCTACTCCCACCGCAGGAAGTACGGCATTGCCGGTTCCAGCGGCAAGGACTGCTGCGTGGCCTGCTGCTGCCCAGCCTGCGCGTTCTGCCAGGAGGCGCGCCAGCTCAAGGTCTAAAGCACCTGGCAGGCTGCCGCGCCGTTGCGCGCGTGCATTGCCAACGAAAGCAACGGCAGCTGTCCTCTGCACATTTCTGTATAATTAGCACCAGAGGCTAATTGTGGGGGGGGGGCACACTTTGACCAACCGCTGCGATACAGGATGCTGACTGCGCTGCTGCGTCCACTGATGACGTGTGTTAGTATTAATGTGGGTCGGACGTACGCTTTTGGCAATAGGGCAATGCCGCGACATAACGCCAATTGGGGTAACACAAATACACAACTACACAACCCTTGTCCAGTGGCTAGGCTACATGGCGATGGCACGGGATATATTGTGTCGGGGCTATGGCACGATTTGCTTGTAAGACCTCAAATAAGATAATGTCATCCCCATGCGCGTGGGCTTGAAGCACCCGGGTACCACTCCCGGGTTTGCCTGCCACGGAGCTCAGTCAGGACTCGGACCGCCCCAGAAGCGCTCCAGATATGTTGTATCATGTACTCGCTCTGGGAGATTGGAGTCGCACGCGGCGAGCTCAGTTGCGCGGGAATGCTCTTGCATGTCGGCGGTCTTGGAGCCAAGCTGCGACTTAGGCGACCTAGTGGATACCTCACACCTATATAGACCCCAAGAAGGAAAGTTAAGGCGTCGGGAAGCCCGTTCGGCCGACTTGGCCCGGCAGCATGCGACAAATCGCCGCGACTGGACCTTCTCTAAGCGATGCCTGCTGTGTTCCTACAGCACCTATAGGGTACTAGATATCCAAAAATAGGGTGGGCGATCACCAGGAAGCGTTAAGGGGGCTCAGTCAGGCACGCACCGTGCCACCGTTTGGCAGCCCCAAACAGCACCCAGCGATTCCCGCTAACCTACAGCTCCCACGACAGCCGCGAGTGGCCCAAACCCTTCTATGTGACTATCTGAGATGTTGTAACCCGGTGTACGCCTTCGGGGGGTGGCCGGGGTCTGCTCTAGGCCCTGGGCTAGGCCCCCAGCCCCCTCGTACGGCAGGCCCTGTACCGCACTCCAGACAAAGTCTAACAAGCACCGCATCATGGCAGGCCGCTAGAGGACTACTTGATGGACCCACCCCAGCTTTCCCAGCCTTGTCAAGCTTTGTCCGGGTGGTGTTTTGACCCCTCGAAGTTTGGCCATTTCCCGACTCAGCCCCGACCAGGAGTGGTACCCGGGTAGTTTGAAGGGCCCCTGATGAAGACCCGATGGTCGGGGGCCGCCGGCAGCTCAGACAGAGGACGTATTGGGGTTACGGCCCTTTTCTTCTTCTGATGGGGACATACTTTTCATAGAAAGCCCTGCTCGTGGGCGGGGGGCGGCGGCAGGCGCAGGCGAAAGATAGGGTGCGGGCACATCCTTAATCCAATTTTCACTTCCGGGTCGTTAATTGGGTGTGTGTGTGTGTGTGCGGGTGCTCAGGGCGGGGACATTGGTGCAAGCCGAGGCCGGCGGGGCGCGCTTACATACGCGCCATTGGCACTGGCTCATCACGTCTACGCTACCACCAATTGTGGCGCTACGGCTGGCGTCGCGGCGCACAAGATGACGATACACAGGTAACACAGTACTGAAGGGGCCGGTGGTCTTGGCACTTTGGTGCCGGATACGATACCGTGCTGCCTTCATTCGCATTTCTCGTTTTTGAGTCCATTGGGACACTCGTCGCTAGCTAACCAGGCTTTCACAAAACTGTCCCAGCTGCACGTGTGTGCGTGGCTCGCCCCAGGAAGAGGCCAACCAGACCAGACGCACACAGTCGGTCATTGGAACTAAGCGACCCTGTGTGCCCTAACGCTGCTGAGAAAGCAGCAATGCTGCTCTGCCACATGTTTGGCAAGGAGGCCTCCTGTGCGTGACCCTGGCCCAGATGAGTAGCGCCGCTTTGCGTGTGTGGCTCGGCCCCAGCCATGCACGCGGGCGCGGACAGACATCGCCTGCGTTTACAGTACCAAGCGACGCACAGACAGGTTGGGCCCGCGACGCTGCACCCAGACGACAGGTGCGGATCCGCTGGGCAGCTAGGGGCGCCAGGCAGAGCCCAAAACGAACACACGCCGTAACGGAAACAGCCCATCTGCTTTGGCACAGGCACGACAGGGGAGCGGCCGGGCCGCATGTCAGCACGAACCCCCGCAACTGGCTTCGCCCAGGTGGCGCAACTTGGCCCGAATGATTATTACATTTCATCAACTATATGACAGCGGCTACGGAAAGACGCGGCCACGACCGTGCTTGCGGCGGCGGCATTGGCGGCACGCCGGTGCGCGGTCGAGCCAGTGTGGTTACTGGGCCCCCCGCCGCGCGCATGCATAAACCGCTTGGTGCTTCAAACTTGACAGCTTGAGACGTGCAACGAAGGATTGACCCCCGCACATGACAACCACAGGACGCACGCACATGTCTTCAGTCAGACCCCGGCCGCTCGCGGTAGCAAGCAGAAGCAAGCCGCGCGTCGGCCCTGCAACCCGCTTTTCGTAGCCACTACAACCCGCCATTCGTAGCAACGCGCCCGCATGACACATCATTCGCATCCGTTGTCAAGCACGGTTGTTGATGCGAAACCGCCTTGCCCCAGGCCCCCAGCGCCATCGACCCCGCGGGCCACCAGCCCCGCTCGCGGGCCACCAGCCCCGCTCGCTCTCCGGCCACAACACCCAGCCCAATAGGCACGCAACCGCAACGGCATGCGCTGCGCGCGCCACGCGAGGCGGATCTGCCAGCAACCATCCCCTACCTTTCGCCCGCTTGCACGACCCCTCGTGGCCGCCCTCGGCCAACAACAGCCTACTTGAGGCCCAACACGTAGCAGATGCGCCAACAGCCGTTTGCGGCATCGGTGTTGCGCAATCGGTGTTGCGCCTAGCACATGGGCCGCATCACCACCTTCTTCAGCGTGCAGCAATGCACCAAAGCATCGGCTTCTAATCATGGGTTTGCGCAGCCTCACATACATTCCAGCTGGCGCTCAGTGACGCCGGCAGCAGCGCGCCGCCCTTCACGGGACCCAGCCCGCCTACGCGGCCCCGTCCGCCAATCATAGCAACCCCGGCTCCTACCTCGCACACATCTCCAAATACTTTGGATGGCTCAGCCACCGGCCACCGCCCTTCCCATGGCCCGTGCCACGCCACCCTCCCTACGCCAGCCCCATACCAACACATACCAAAAACCCTAGGCCGCGCTCTTCGGCCACTCTAGGGCTGCGCCCTTGCTACCGCCGGGCCGCCGCGCCGCCGCAGCGGTCGCCGCGGCCTCAGCAGCCTCAGCGGCCTGCTCCTGGAAGCGCACCCGGAGGTGAACGTGGCACGCCAGCGTCGTCGCAAGCGCCGCCGCCGTCAGCACAACCGCGCGAAACAGCGGCTGCACGAGCTCCGCCCACGCGCCGCCGCCGCCACCAGGCGCCAGCGCGCCCGATGCCGCGGCGTACAGCAGCACGAGGAGCGGCAGGCGCAGCGCCGCCAGCAGCAGGCTGGCGCGTAGCGGCAGCAGGCAGGCCGCGGGCAGGACCAGGCCCTCCACCAGCACCGCGGCGGGCCCTAGCCGGTACGGCTGCGGGAGGGCGAGGGAAGGTGGGGATGCGGGCCGCGGCCAATGGCCGCCTGGTGAAGCTCGCGCGCACGCACGGGCCGCCAGACTTCCGCTGCAGCGAGGCGCACGCACACGGGCAGGCGGCCCATCCCTGCCCGCACGCACACAGCGGCCCCGCGCGTAGCCCCTCACCGCGTAGAGCTCCCGCAACGGCACGCCGGCGCCGCCGGCAGCGGCCGCCAGCAGCGGCGCAGCCATGATGGCCGAGGAGGCCAGGCGGCAGGCGTGGCGTGCAATGGGCGCCACCCGGCCCGCCGGCGGCCACGCCGACGTGTGGGACGGAGCAGGCACCAGAAACTCGGCTGCGGCTAGCGCTGACGGCAGCGCGCCAACCGCGACGGCCGCGGCCGGCGCGAGGCGCGACCAGGGGATGCCGCCCAGGCCGGCGAGCGTGCCTTCGCCGGGCGAGAGGTAGCGGGCGTCGCCGGCAGCCAGCAGCAGCAGCCGCAGGGCGAGCTCGGCGAGGCAGAAGAGGTCGAGCAGGCGGCTGCAGCATGAGGGGACGAGGCCGGCGGCAGCGGCTCAGCCGGTGATGCGCAATCGGCCAGACCCCAACCTCGGCCGGACGCGGCCACGGTCGTACAAAACCGCCTCAGCGGCCCATGCAGGCAGGCGGGCGGGCGGCAACACACATACTGCGATAGCCACTCACAGCAAGCAGGAAGCCAGCACACGGCTGGACGCCGCAAAGGCCTGGAACTCCGCCTCGGCCGCCTCGCTGCCGCGCGCACCGCGCCGCCAACCCAGCGCGGCCAGCAGCGCGGCACGCGTGCGGTGCCAGCGCACAATGCCAGGGAAGGCCACGGCATCAGCGCCAGGGAAGGCCACGGCGCCTGCGCCGGTGGCGGCTGCGCTACGCAGGGCGGACGCGAAGGTCGCCACGTGCCGAGGCAGCACAACCGCCGAAGACTTGGTCGGGGACGACGACGGCAGCGCAGGCGGCTGCGGGCGCGGCGGTGCGGCGGCGGCCGCCGCCTGGGGCCCGGCCAGGAGGGCGCTGCGGGAGCAGGCAGGCAACGAGGCGTGCGCGTTATCAATTGCACGGCGGACGCACCTCTGGACATGCTGCCTACCGCATTCTGCGCCGACGCCTCCTGCCCCGGGTGGCTCCACCCGGCGTTCGGGTTCGAAAAGCCAGCCACCAAATGCCCGAGCCCCGGACCGCCCTAACTGCCGGCCAAGATCCGCAAAACAGCCGCGACCCACTTGAACGACGCAGTGTAGCCGTAGCCCCGCATGTCGGACTGCAGCCGGGCTGCCCAGCCCGCCAGTCGGTGCGCATGCGCAAAGTGCAGCAGCGCCGCGCCCAGCACCGCCAGCTGCGGGTTCTTGCCGCCGCGGATCGGCGGCCCGCCAGCCACCGCCGCCGCGGCGGCGGCGCGCCGCGCCGCCATGCAGCGCAGCCATGCGGCGGCGTCGTACAGCAGGCCGTCCAGCTCGGGCGGAGGGCCGTTCCAGCCCGCCGCTACGGCAGCCAGCTCGGTGGCGGCGTCGGGCGCATCGGCGGGCAGTAGCAGCACCGGCGCCACGTGGACGGGGCGGCCGTGCCAGCGCAGGTCGACCAGCAGCGCGCCCGCCTCCAGCGGCAGCGGCTCGAGCAGGGCCACGTCTAGGTGCAACAGCCGGTGGGCGACGTGCGCCTGGGCCGGCTGGTGCGCGTGGCCGGGCGAGGCGCTGATGCGGCAAGACAGGTACCGGCCGCTGCAGCGCAGCAGCAGCTCCAGCGGCGGCACGTTGCCCGGCGCCGGCGCCGGCACCGGCGCCACGGCCGGCGCCGAGCCGGACGCGCCCGCCGGCGCGGCGGGTGCGGGCAGCTGCCAGCAGACGGGCGGGACCAGGTCCGACGGCAAACGGACCTGCACATGCAGCATGAGGCTGTGGGCGTCGCTGCCGCTGGCAGCAGCCTCCGGCGACGCTGTGACGTCGTCGCTGCCGTCGGCGCCTGACGGCGCCGCGCAGGGCGCCGGCTCGGCGCTGCCGTCGGGCCGCGCCAGCAGCACGCGCGGCCGCACGCACGCCAGCGCGGGCCCATCGCGCTTCGGCCGACTGCTGACCTGGCCCAGGAGCGTCCCGTGGGCCGCAGCCTGCGCCCTGCCGGCAGGCGCCGTCGCAGCCGGCGACGCCCCGCCCGGCGACGCCGCTCCAGTCGGCGGCGCCGACGACCTTGCGGCCGTCGTGGCTGCGACTGCATGCGCGACGGCGTTGGCTCCCTCCTGGCTGTCCAGGTCGAGTAAGCTCTGGCGGGCGGCGGCGGCAGCGCCAGCCGTCGCGGCGCCGGCGACAGCACCGCTGCCGGAGGCGGGCGCAGGCTCGCCGCTCGGCTGCCCCGCGCCCGCGTCCAGCGCCGCCGCGTTCTCAGCGTTGGGCGCCTCAACGTCGAGGGTCAGTTCTATGCAGCCCTGCGGCAGGGTGCGCGGGAATGGGATTGGGGGGCACGCCTGACGGGGCCGGGCCGTTCCCGCGTATCTTGGGCAGGTGCCAGCCGCCAGACGGTGGTGCGAAATGGAGTCAAATTGGTAGTGGGCAGTGAGGAGGCCGTCCACCTGACGTACCCGTCGGAGGTAGGATGCGGCGAGCCAGCAGCCGGCGGCACCGACGAGGTGCCGCAGCCGCCGCGACAAGCCCGGGCCCAGGTCCTCGGGCTCGCAATCTGAGACTTTGAACGTGAGGCACTTCAGGCGCAGAGCAGGGCTGTAGCTGTGGCTGATAGCGCCATGGGTTATGGGGGCCTGCGCGGTCGACGATGTTGGAGAGGCTTCATGCTGGGCGGCCGATGCAAACCCCCTTCGGAGCGTGAGGCGCAGGGCACTTGTGCTCCTCTGACGGCCGAAGCACCGAGCACGAGTGTGGAGCTCGCGGTGCTGGCAAGCGGGCGCGCTCGCATCCGGGGGCGCCGATAAATCCACGGCGCCTGTGCGTGCCGCCCGGCAAACCCGACATGCGGGCACAAAGCCCGGTGGGCGAAGCGGCGTCGGCGAAGCAGACAAGGGTTTCAGCCTTCGCGAGTCGTCCTCGAGGCGCACAAGACGCACGATGCGCACTGAGAGGTGGGCCGCATCTGCCGCTCGCTGGCGCGCGTCCGCCATTCCCCGAAGCCGGGGTCACCCGAGGGACATAGCCATCCCCAGACGGCAGTAACTAGTTGCGAAGGCGCAGGAGAGAACACCTGCACACCAGCGACGCGCAAGCGTCTTCAAAGGCTCCCAAGCACGGCGTACAAGCGTTCTAGTGTCCTCACCTCCTGTCACGACGCGAAACCCTCAGAAGCGAGCAAGACGAAACAGGACGCAAGTTTGCGTGCGCAGCTCAACCGCGTTTTGTGAATGATGAATGGAAGCTGTAGGCGTCTTAATGGCCTTGCTCGGCTGTAGTAACTTGTGTTAGCGCTGTGGCGGAGCGGGAATAGTCTCTCCCTGTACCGCCCGCTTCTGGAAAACGTGAGCAGGCAGCACAGCGCGTTGCGCAGCTAGTTGACCATTGTCATCAGTGCCGCAGTGCAGCCGGAGTGTGTGCAGGTGCGCCAGGCAATGCAGCGGCAGAAACTGAGAAACAGGCCCGATTGCTAAACATCGTCCCTGCTGCACATACGCCAACAATGCAAAACGGTCATCCTCGGGCGCGCCTGGCTATTGTGCACGCGCCCCAGCACAGCATCCGCATTCTTCACCATGGCCAGCATCGCCGACGGCGTGAGTTCGCATCCCCCTGCGCTCTCTTGGTGTTGTGCAGATTATGACGCTGTTGCCTTGCTTGGCCCCACAGAAAACCCGTCCGCCGTGCCCGTCGCCGTGGCAGGCGCGGCGATGCTGGGTGCCGCTCTCCTGCCCTTTGTGGCGTCACGGCTCGAAGACTTGCTGGTGGGGCTGGGGTGTGGCTCGAGCTGTGATGCTGCGGGCGGGCGCCCACGCCAAGCCACCCCCGCGCCATGTCACGCAGAAACCGCGCAAGTGCTCAGCCTGCTTTGGCGCCGGCTACTGCCCATGCCCAGCGTGCCATGGGAGGGGCAAGATGGGCGGCCTCCTGCCGGGCGCCGCCCCTGTGACCAAGTGAGCAACCGGTGGTCAGGCTTGCAGCTCCTGTCTTCTCGCCGAACCAGGCGGCGCAACCGTGCCGCATGGTACGAGAGCTAACAGCCTCGCCTCACGCGCGAAGCCCCACCGGCCGCTGTGGGTCCGCGGAGCCTACATCCGCAAACTTCCGGTCCTGCCACGCTGTGCCATGTCAGACCCCCGTGCCACGCATGCGCCGCCCGCAGGTGTGGAACGTGCGACGCCCGGGGCCGCGTGCGGTGCGAGCAGTGTCGGCACACGGGTGGGCGCGCCGGCCCCGCGTGACGCGGCCGTTCAGTCTCAAGACGTGGGCCCTCCCTAGAAGCCCTGTCACGGTGGCGCTGTCGTTGTCGCAGCAGCTACCGGCGCGGCGCGGCGCGCGGCGCCCGCCGAGTCCAACCAAACGAGGATACGACCCCCTGCGCCCCGCCACCCCCCGACTGCCCGGTCGCCCGGCCTCGATCCCGCGCCGTTGGCACCTGACGGGCGTATGGCACCGTCCGCCGAACGTGGCCGGATCCTCCGCTCGCCTGCCTGATGTTACGCTCTGCGCCCCATCCGTCTGTGGCCTGCAGGCCTCGAGAACTACTGGCTGTGGCAGCCGGCAGAGGACCCAGGCTGGGGCGCCCGGGGTTCCTGACGGCACCCCCGTCTTGGCCCGCGCCTGGCTGAACCCAACGATACGTGGACATTTTTTCAAACAGTCGACTGGTGCACGTGACACTGACACACCTGACCGCCGAACACATCCCAGCGCTGGGTGCCGCAAGACCATGGCCCGCCTCCCAATGGCGAGGGTGGAGCCACACAAAGGTTACGGTAATAGGCCAGTTGCTGCAGCCGCGCGCCAGCTGTATTGGTGTCGCGCGCCGCGTGGCAGCGACGTGGCGTGTCTGGCGGGGGACCGGACCGGGACCGCAGCGTAGGGCGCCGGAGCGGCAGCGTAGCAGGGGCCCCGCCAGCCTCGGCAGAGGTCAGGGTGCCTGCCGGACCTCCGGCGACGAACGATGGCATGGCCCGTGGCCCTGCAGCAGCTTGTGGAGGCGCGGAGAAGATTGCGAGTGAGCTGGCGGGTTGGTCGGGCAAGGCAGAGCCCTGCTTGGCGTTGGCGGCTGCCTAGCGGTGGGGCGTGGCTGGCTGCGTGAGGGGGCTGTAAGGCGCTGCCGGGCCCCGGGGGGTGAAGACGCCTCCTGCCAGGGTGCAGGAGACACACCTCGCGCACGTGTCTACCACATCGCACATGTGCGCGTGGATGGCCCTGGTTCACGCCTTAGGCGCGACAGGTGTCTGCCAGGAGGCCTCCTGGTGTCTCCTGTATTGGGGCTAGCGATGGATGCGACGGCAGCCACTTGGCACACTGGCAGGCAGGGCAGGCACGAAGGAGCAGCTGCGAGCACGCAGCGGTCGCGGTTGCTGCGGCGTCCGGGTCTTGGCACGCTGTGCGGGGCAGGACGTGCAGGCGGGTGCCAGCACCGCCCTGCGCGGCCCTCGAGCAGCCCTGCGGCGCGGCGCGCGATGCCGCCGCTCGGCACACCCGGGCCACCGCTCATGTTACACAAACGCTCCACACCTCCGATGTGCACTTGCGCAAGTGAGGTTATGCCTTTGTCTGCTGCCCGACACCCGCTGCACGCCACCGCACCCGCTGGCCTCCGTCCGCCTCTGCGCCCGAGGGCCACAACGGCCACAGCCCCCAGCGCAGCACACTCCCTTGCGACCAACCCTGCGCTCCGAGCCACACGCCCTCCCTGTCCCAGTGCCACCCACACGGCCAGGCGCGCTGCCGAAGTCGCGCCGCTGCAGTGTCGACGCCAAGCCGCCGACCTCCAATTCGTCACAAGAGACCTGCCAACGCCGCCGCTCCGTCCACCAGCTGCAGCCATAGGGTCGCCGATAGCACGCACCTATCCCAACACAGGCCACTCTGCCTCGGCACAGCGCCAGTCGCCCCACAGCCGGACGGCCGGACCCCGTCAGCTTGACTGCCGCCCACGCGAAGCGACTACACGCCGCCCATCCGCAGCAGGCACAGCCACCGCCAGGACGGGTGCATGGCTCGGCACCATGGCCGCCGCAGTCGCACCACCCACACCCACACGCCATGCTCACTCACTTCCTCATTCGCCTCACCCCGGCATCACCGCTCATGCCTACGCGTTAAGCTCTGCGCCACCTCGCCAGCCTCACCTGACGCCAGCCGCCGACCATCCGGCAGGCAAGCGCCCTCCCCGCGCCCAGGCTCCCAACCCCGCGCTGCACGCGGCCCTGTCGCCAACGACCACCCCACGGCCCAGTACCCGCGCCTGCGCGCGCCCCGCTGGCCCGGGCCACGGCGCGCGCCCACGCGCTTGCGCGGCAGCGCCACCCAACCACCCGCCAGCTGCCTCCAGCGCTCCGCCACCGCCCGCACCGTGTACGGAGCGCCACTTCACGCCTTGGCGGGCGGCGGCTCAACGCAGTCGGGCGTCCGTTTCGCCTCCTCGGGCGCCCGCCGCCGCCTCACGCCTTGGCAGGCGGCGCCTCGATGCGCTTGGCGTCGGCGTCCTTGGCCGCTGCCGAGGTGCTCCAGTTGTACCAGCGGCTGAGCTGGTACAGCTGCACCGTCTCGTTGGAGGCGTGGCAGGCCAGCAGCAGGTAGTTGCGGGGCCGCACCTACCGACAGGGGCACGCGTGGCGGATAGGGGCACGTGGGGTGCGCAAGGAAGGGATGGCGGGGACGCAAGGATGCGTGGACGGGAGCTGGGTGTTGTCCCACGGGCCGCACATGGCCTGGGAGGCGCTTCGCCGCTCCCCATGCCGTCCGTAGCGCATGGCTGGCGGGCCCGACTGCGCTCACGGGCTGTGCGCCGGGCTGTGCTGCTGCCGGGCGCCGGCGCAGTGCGCACGGCTTGCAGCGCCGGGCGCCACACCCGCCACACAGTCGGGCGTGGGCCGCCGCAGCTGTGCACCTAAGGCGCCGCACCAACCATGCAGCGCGCTTGCCCCGCGTGTGTGTGCCGTTCGCCGCATGCCCCTGGGCTATGCCAGCCCTGGGACGCCGGCCGGCAGCCTACCTCCCACGCGAACCGCATGAACAGGATGCTGTAGACGCACATGACTGCGGGTGGAGTTGTTAGGGAGGTGGGGTTGTTTGGGGGTGCGGGTACAGGGCCAGCGTTACAGCGGGTGTGCGCAGGCGGGGCAGCACAGTGCCACGCAGCGGTTGGCGGAGCCGAGGTTGGCCGAGGGCAGCGGAGCCGTGCTGGACGCAGGAGGAGCCATGCTGGCGGCGGCAGGAGCCACGCGTGCATACATATGACAGTCTCTTGCCATTGCAGCCCAGCAGCCCATTCATTCTTATTCCACAAAAAGCAGCGGTGGGGGCGGGCTGATGGCATCGGGACGCTGCGCGCTCTTCAGCAAACGACACGGCCGGCTGCAGCATATCAAGAGCGTCTGTCAGCTGCTGGTCCAACAGCTGCCGCTCAAAGGTAGGTCCCGCCTGGAGCAGGCCAAGCCGAGCAGGCATGCTATGCGATGACGGCCGTCACAACCGCCGCTGTGTTGTGCTGAATGGCGGACGGCTGCCAGGGCCCCCTCGCGGGGACGGTTGTGCGTTCTGCGAACCGAGGGCTGCCACGGAGATGTCCCCTTCCCTCGCCTTCCTTGGATCTCCCTTCCCTGGGTTGAGCCAGCGCGCTGACGGGCGCAAGGGGGCCCTGGTGCTTGGGAGGGGGCCGGGGGAGGCGCCACGCACCTCCTGTCATGTTTGGCGAGATGAACTCTGGAGGCTTCTGCATGTCGGCTAGGCCCTGCATGCAGGGGTTGCATGGGCGTTGACAAAGGCCGCGCACAGGGACAATCTCCGACATCAACACTCGTGGAGCCCTACCGCTAGCACGAAGCCCCAGTTGGCTACAGGACCCCAGAAGTGCGTAGTCTTGGGCCCCGTGGGTGAGTTCCAAAACGACAACAGTCTGCTCGCCATTTCAGCGCGTTCACTGTTCGTTCACGCTTCTGCGTAAGTATGCGCAAGGCAGATATCCTGGGGATGCGCGTCTGCAGTGTTGTTCAAGCTGCGGCAAGGAAAATGCCATGTCACGGTGCATGGGGTCCGCGCGAGCGGGCTGACCCGGCCACAACTTCAAGCGTTATGAGCCTTACAATACTATCCATCGGCTGCTAGCTGTCATAATGCAGTATGCAAGGATGCGCTTTGGCTCAACCTTCACCTTACCCGCGTTTGACACGTAGCCCGTCGCTTCCGTGCCTGGAGCGAGGGCCAAATGTGGCGCTTGCTGGTCTGCTTCGGAGGAGCTGCGGAGCCGACGCTGGTAAGGCCAAATGTCGAGTGCCGTTTCGGTCGCAGCCGCTGTCGTTGTCGCCCGTAAAGCGCGCGGCGCGACGCCCCACAGCTACACTACGGGGCTGGAGCACGCAAAAACGGCCGTGTGCGCGCTCCTCCGCAGGCCCCGCTCCGGGCCCCACCGCCGCCGCGTGCCTCCGTCAGCCCCGACGACGACGCAGCGCATGAGCTTAAGCACCTGAAGGAGTTGCAGCAGCAGCTAAAGGACACAGGCGTCACTTCCGCCGACGGCTCTGACGGCGACTGCGCCCTGTTCGCGGCCACCGACGCCGGCGACGAGGCCCTTCCCGCCAGCCGGCAGCTGTCCCGCCGGGTCACCCTCCGCAGCTACCGCAGCATCAACCTGAACCCAGGCTCCTTTTCGCGCCGGTCAAACCGCGTCATACCCGTGCCGCAGCGGCAGGACGCGCAGACGGACCCGCCGCAGGTGTGCCTCGCGTGAGGGTGTGCGCCTCTGCCCACACACGGCCGTCGCTGTTAGCATGTCGTGCCGCCGTGCTAGGCGTGCCGGGGCCTGTCGCCAGCCCCGGCCTGCCGCTGGTGGCTTGTCCTAGGGCCCCTGCGCTGCGGTGACCCTGCCTGCACGGCCACACCGTGGCGGCCACCTGCCCGCCCCCTCTTCGCGGCGCGTTCCAACGGAGGCGCCTGCACCCGGTCACCTCCGTGCCGGCCCCGCGCAGGACGACGGGCCGGGCCCAGGGGAACATGACGGCAGCGGCGGTGGTGCGAGCTTCGCCAGGAGCGCCAGCGGCGGCCGCCGTGGCAGCGGCGGCACCAGCCCGACCCTCATGGCCGCCAGCTCGGCGCTCCTGGGCGCCAGCTCGGTGCTGATGGGCGCCAGCGCCTCGCAGCGCTCGCTCATCCGCCGGTCCGCCTCCGCCTCATCCAGGGTGCGTGCGGCTGCAGGGCGGCAGCCCGGTCGGTGCCCCCCGCGCGCGCAGACGCTTTCCAACAAGCGTGCGGCCTCCGGCCGGCTGCCTCCCCCTGCGTGCGTGGAGTAGCCTGGCCTCGCTTGCGTGGATTCAACCTCGCCGCCAGCCCCTGCTCACCCTGTTGCGGCTCGCACTGCTGCCGCCCGCGCCTGCTGCTCATGCCCTCGCAGCACGTGGGCTTCCCCTCAACGGTGGCCCTGAGCGCGCCCCACGTGCTGTCGGCCGAGGAGCGGCCGCCCAGTCATGCCGACATGGGTCGCAGCCGTGGGCAGCCGCCCGTGCAGCCGCGGAGGTGAGGCGAGGCACAGGGTGGAGGTGCTGCCGCACGCCGCACGCCGCCGTGCCCGGTGCCCGGTGCCCTGACCGTGAACGCGATGGTTGCCGTGGCCGTGACTCTGCCCAAACAAACAGGTGGCAGAGCTTCACGGCCAGCCGCTACGCGCCGCAGCAGCCCGCGCAGCAGCAGCAGCGGCGCAGCAGCGGCGCCGGCCAGCGGCGCAGCTCCGGCACGGGCCAGCCGCCGGCCCCCGTCGGGCCCTGGCGCGGCGCCGGCTTCGGCCCTGCCCCGGCGCGCGCCGACAGCAGCGGCGACCTCGCTCTGCCCGGCGCCCCCAGCGGCGCGCGGCGGTCGCTGTCGGCGCTGCACGTGGCGCGCACCTTTACTCGCAGCCGGCAGCCGCCGGTGCGTGTCATAACGCACTTCCAGGACGGGGAGCAGCAGGTGCGGCACCTGCGGGGCACTGCGCGCCGTATGCCGTATGCCGTATGCCGATGCGGTGTGTGCAGCGCTCGCGGGTAGCGGGTGCGCACACTGGGCCGCGTGAGGCTGTGAGGCTGTAAGGCTGTGTGAACGTTGCCTCGGCCAGCTGCGACGCACATCGAGCACAGGGGATGTGTGGCAGCGTCCCCAGATACTGCCTGGGTGGCAGCTGGCAGCGCCTCCGTTGTGGAGGCGGGGTTGCCGTTCACCAGTGCGTGCATGGCGCTTGCGGCTGTGTGCGTTGGCACAAGCCAGCGAGTCGTGCTACTCATGCGGACATGTCGTACTATCCTCCTGCGGGCCAAGTTGTATGCGTCGCTGACCAAGTTGATCCCTCATGCCTCATGCTGGTGCAGGCGTCGCGCGGGCGACGCAGCGGGAGCGGGACCGGGAGCGGAAGCGGGAAAGGCAGCGGGAGCGGGAGCGGAAGCGCAGCCGTAGGGCCGCCGGTGAAGGCTTGGCGCAGCAGCGGCGAGGGCGCCGCGCCTGCCGCCAAACACCGCTACGAGGACGACACCGACAGCAGCGATGACAGCGACGACAGGTGAGTGCGCCGGCCGGAAGCATGCACCTGACCCGCGCCACGGCTGCGTGACGCGGGCCGTTCACGCTGGCCCGTATCGCTACATTGACTCCGCGCCACGGCCCATGGCCCTGCAGCGAAACCATCGGCGGCAGCGACCGGGACGCCGACGCCGACGCCGGCGCCGGCCGGCAAGGCCGCAGCCGCGGTCGCGCCGCGGGCCGCCGCCGCAGCTCGGGCAGCAGCCGTAGCCCCAGCCCCGACGTGGTCTACAGCCACAGGCACCCGAGTGACAGCGGCCGGCAGCTGCGGCGCGGCTCCAGCTCAGACGACGGCGGTGCGGCCGACGGTGACGGCGAAGGCGAAGGGGAGAGCGATGGCGGAGCGGCTGTGGAGGTGACCCGCACGGCCTCAGCAATGTGGATGCAGGCGCGGCAGATCCAGCCCGGGGTAAGCGCCGCAGTGCAGCTAGGCGCTCGACGCCGCGCTGTGCTGGCTTCAGCACTCGGCTCGTGTCGCACGCCCCGCTCCCACGCTTGGCGCCGTGATTGCTTTGCAGCACTCCAGGCCGCGCCGCGCCTCGCGTGCATTGCTTGACCCTGGCGACCGCCGCGCCGCCCCCGCAGAGAAGCATCCTCAAGTGCTCCTCCGCCGACGCCGAGGCGCCGCTGCTGCTGCCCGACGCGCCCGCGGCGGCGGCACGCCCCGAGCACGCGGCGGATGAGTCGCTGCAGCTGGTGTCCCCCTCGGGTGACCTGGGGGCGCTGCCCGGCGGCGTTGCGTCCCCCAGCGGCCCGGCGCCCACACGCCGCGGCCGGGCGCGCGCCAGCGAGACACAAGTGGCGGTGGGGCGGCTGGAGCACGAGCCCGGCGTCGCGCCCAGAGCAGGTGCGGCGGCGGGGCCTGGGCCTCGGCGTGTGGTGCCGCAGGGCAGGGCAGGGCAGGGCAGGGCAGCCGCGTCTCGAATGGCGCGCCCAGCGCCTGCGTCGGTCTTGAGGCGCGTGGGGCCGCATCGGCGCCTTGGGGCGGACAAGCCCGGCACGACTTGCCGCCCTGCCGCGGCAGCCCGGCACCGGCCTTTGTCCCTGCGGGCCGCAGCCTCAGGCCCACTGACACGCTCGCTCCGCCGCCGTCCACAGGCGCGAGGTCCTACGCCAGCTTCACGGCCGGCAACAGGGCCGAGACGGTGGCCAAGACGGTGTCTTTTCGGCTCAACCTGCGGCCCATCGGCGCGGACGCCGCTGACGGCGGCGTGGACGGCTCCAGCGGCGGCGCAGACGGAGGCACTGGGGGCCAGGGCGATGGTCGCTGAGGGCCCGCGGCACGACTGGGGTGCGAGATTGGCAACAGAGCTGGGGGGGGAGCCGGCCCTTTTGGTTGCTTTGGCGTCGTGGGATTGCAGCAGCCGCTTGCACTGCCCATTGGGTGTCAGACGTGGCTGTTGCAACAGGTGCTTTCCGTGTATGTTGTGCGATGGCATTGTGAGGGCGGCGGTCGCGTGGTGGGGTGCGGGTTGCAGGCCGGCCGCTGCGAGATGCGGCTCTCGGCTGCAGCCCGGCCGCGCGGCCGCCGCCTGAGCTTTCGGTGTTGGGCAGCCGGCCGCTGCTGGGGCTCTGACGTGTTCATGGACGGCGCTGCGCCGGGCGGACCTGAGGGCGATGCCTTGCATGATCAGTGCGTTGCCTGACCTACATGAGATGCGCGGGGGCTGTGGCCAGGCGCGCGCTTGCTGACCGTGAGGCGACACGACCGCGACTTATATCGTGAATGCTATGGCCTAAAGTTCAAGAGCGTGATATTAGTGTGATTCATGCTATGGGGTGCCACAACGTGGAAGTACTTCGCACCGCAGGATTGCCGGGGCTGTGCGATGGCCGCGAGCCCGCACGCCAACTCCTGCTCTTCTGATGGCCTCCGGTGATGAGGCAAGCCCCTCCCCTCGCGGGGCCGCACGCCAGCTACGGTACGCCTGCGCTGATGACGGCCGCTGGCAGTCCGGCAAGACACCCTGGCCGCGTTGTTGTGCATCGCAGTATGCGGGCTGCGCCACGGGCCTTGCGGGCTGCGCTTCCATGTGCGCGTGCGTGGGGTGCCGGATGCCGTGCTGCCTTCGCGAATTGGTTTGGTTTTGCGTGCCGGAGTGTTCGCTGGAGGCGTGATTCTTGCATGCGTGACGATGGGGTGACGAGTGAAATTGCAGGCTGGCCTTCGCGGCCTCTGGCTGGGCGGCAGCACCCGCTACAAACGGCGGGCGGCAGGGGGCGGCTCCCCCTCACGGCCACGGGCGCACCGACCGTGTCTTGCGTGGGGCCGTGCATGTGGCTGCCTGCCGCCGTTGGCTCGCCCTCGTCTCCACACCGTTGTGTGGCTGCAGCAGGCTGGTCCTGGGGGTTTTCCACGTAGTTTGAAGCGAAAGTCCCGGGATTGCGGCTGCCGGGGTTGCTGGGCCCGGCCGCCGCATGGCTGTGGGAGCACCGGGCCAGCAGCGAGGGGGGCCGGCACAGGTTTCGGGGAGGCCACCGTCACCAAGCATTGTAACTCGGCCGTCTGCTGGCTTCGCTTGGATTCAATCAGGCACGGCAGGCACGTTGTACAACATTGCAAACAAGCAGTACCGGCCAGCAAGGGCCGCCGACCGCGGCCTTGGACACCTAGACGCTCCAGCAGGCAGCACGACCGCTGCATAGCTGGCTACTGCCATGACCAAGACCTCCTGACCAGCACCACCGCGATGTTTTTCTGGCGCTGGCTTGCTCTGAGAGAGAGAGAGATTGCTCTGTCGTTGGTGCGCTTGCAGCGGGAGGCCGTGCCGCGCTTGGGCTGCAGTACTTGTCGGAGGTCGCGAGCAGGAGGGCCAGAGTGTGGCAGCAGCTGGTGCCGGCAGCACGCTCGAGGTGGCGGTGAGCCTTACGAGGCACGACTGCTGCGGGGCGGTACGCCACGGGCACGGCGGCACACCTGGTCAGACGCGCATGGCGGCGGCGTGGGGCGTGTCGCAAGCGGGAGCGCAGCCGATGGGACCATCCAGGCGCTGTTGCATGAACCCTCAACCAATCTCTTGACGCGCCCGTCCGCGGCGCCGCCGCACCCCGGCTGCTCCCATGACCCAGCCGCTACCGGCCTCCGCAGCCCGGAATGCACATTGCAAGCCATCCAGAGCAGGCGCTGCAGACCCAAGCGCCCCACCGCGAACATGAAACGACAGGTGTAATGCTTGCCGCCGGCTGTTGCTGTCGCCGCGAACCCAGGCTGGATCCTTCCTACGCGGCGAAACCTAAACGCAAACGAAATCTCCTGTTCTGGTACCCCTACCGCCACGAGGCCTGCCGTCCAAAATTCCGGCGCGTGCGCCGTGGCGCCTGCCCGGCGGCAGCTCTGCTCACAGCCGCCTACAACACTTCGCCCCCCGCAATCGCGCTTGCACGTTGCGGTATCAAAGGGCCCCGCAAGCGCCGTCGCAATCAAAGCCAAGCAACGCATGGGTTGGCGCCTCGAGCTCCGGACTCCCACCCGAAGTGCTGCCAGACCAGCAATCTCCTACGTCACTCCCAGCCTAACCGACTGCCGACGGACGGACGTTGGCCGACGACGCAGGCCTCAAACGAACACCAACAAACGCGCTTCATCTCTTCTCGTACCGGTACTGTACCTCTCATCAGTGCTACACGACCTACGGCAACAACACCCCTCCGCGCCAAGGCGGGCACATCGGCACCACGCCCACGCCACACGTCCCGACTTCCCCAGCTGCGAAAGGGGCAAGCCAACACGCAGCTGCAACCAGGCCAACCCCACGCGCCCCTGCCGGCCGGTGTCCGTGTGGCGTAGCGGACCCACGCCCTGAGCGGCGCCGACGTCGGGCCCCAAGCTGGCATCCGTATCCGTATCCTGCCGCGCAACAACCTACAAAGCACATCCCGCGCGGGCATCGCAAACCCCAGCGCGCCACGACACTCGCGTCCGGCGAGGGCCCCCCCCCAATTGCGGCCCAGTTCGGTCCGGTCCCATCCGCGCGCGCCACAAGCTCCTCGGGTGGCATCGGCGTCCGGGCCCCGCGCCGCAACGCTCCCGCCAAAACCCCATCCGTCCCGGCGGCGCAAGCCCACCACGCAGCGCCCTGGGCGCCCAAGGCCCCGGCCCGTCCTTCGGCGCGGCACGGCATATGGTAATCAGCTTCCCCGTGGCTGCTGCGCAACACGAGCGGCGCCCGTTGCCCTCACAGCATGCCGTCCAGGCCGCCGCTGCGGGCCGCGTGCTCCAGCGCCTGCAGGGCTGCCGCCATGGTCATGAGCGTCAGCTCGGGGGCCGCGGCCTGGTGCGAACGGGAGGGAGGGGCGACAGGGGTGCGAGAGGGCAGGAGGAAGCGAGCACGCCGTGTCACGGGGGGCCAGCGAATCGGGAAGGTCAGGGCCGGGGGGCCGTGGAGAAGGACGGCGCACACACCCGGCCTGGCCCGGCGGCCCCGCTTCACCCACCACGAGGCCCTGCAGCGGCTGCAGGGGCCACTGCCCCAGACCACACCCTTCGCCGCCCTGCCCCTGGCCTACGCTGCTTGCACTCCCAACAATATGGGCCCACCGCCGCCTGCCCAGCTCGCCTGCATGTGCTCCAGCTGCTCCAGGCGCCATGCCACCACCGACAGCAGCCCCACAGCTACGCTCAGCAGGAAGGCGGCCAGCATGATCCACCTGCGCGGCAGGGGGGGAGCGGGAATGCACCGAGGGAGTGGTGGACCAGTCCGCATCTCCGAGCGCAAACCCCGGCCCAATGCCGCCGGCGTTGCGGGGAGCGGTGGGGAGGGGGCACGAGCACGCCTCACGCAGTGGCGACGTCGCACGTGAGCGCCAACGCCGCTTGCTCGGGTAGCCCCACCCAGCTTCCGCCCCTCCACTCCCTTCGGTGGCGTTCTTGCAGTTGCGCTCTGCGGTCTGCTAATCACACGGCAACGCATCATCTTTGGCAATATTTTGCCCTCCACCCCCGCCCATCCCGCCCATCCTCCAGCGCCTCACTTGCGGTCGTTGCGCTCCACGGCCTTCATCCACAGGTTGCTGACGTGGTCGCTCCGCTCGCGCCAGTTGTCCTCCTGTGGCAGGAAGGGTGGGAGCGTCCGACCCATTGAGAGGGCCGGCGGCGCCGACGCAAGTGGGCGCGAGGCGTGCTTTCCCCCGCGCCGAACACTCCGCCAGACACTCCTACTCGACTGCGGCTGCCGGCGAGTGCTCGCACATACCCCCGCCGGGCCCCCCACCAGCACGCAAGACGGCACGGAACCCACACTCGCCCCGGCCGTGCCCTCCCGTGCACGCCCGGCCCGCCGCGACCCACCTTGAGCCGCTGCACCTCGGCCGCAATCTCCTCCAGCGGTAGGTCCGGCGGGATGTAGATCGCCTCCACCGGCTTAGCCCGCCCGTCGTCCTCCTCGGCGCCGCTCTCCGAACCCGCCTTGTCCTTTGCGCCCGCCTTGTCCTTGCCGTCGCCCCAGAACTGCCACCATGGCCGGTCTGAGCTGGCGGCGGCGTCGGCGCCATCGGCGGCGGCTGACGTGTCGGCGTCGGCAGGCGGCGGCTGCACCGCTGCGTCGGCGAGCTTCGGCGCGCCGCCCTTGGGCGCCCAGAACTGCCACCAGGGGTGGCCGTCGGCGCCATCAGTGGCGGCGGCGGCTGGCGGCGCCGTCGTGGCGGCGGCGGCGGCGCCGTCGTGCCGCCGGCCCTCGTCCTCGTGCTTCTCGCCTATGTGGCCGTACTTAGGCAAGCGCGAGACGATGGCCTCGAGCCAGTTGCGGTCGTTGGCGCCGCCGTCACCGTCGGGCTTGGCGCCGCCGCCGCCGGCACTCGCCGCTGCCGACGCCTCCTCGCCGGCGCTCGGCGCCGCCTTGGCGCTCCCCCGCTGGCCCTTGCCGCGCCCTAGCGCCTCGGTGAAACTGGTCCAAGCGCCCAGCAGCTGCCCGCCCGCAGCGCCTGGCGGCGCCGGCGGCTGCGCGTGCTGCAGCGGCTCCGGCCCGACATCCACGACGTCTGCCAGCTGCTGGTGCAGCACCTGCAGCTGCGTTGGTGCCTGTCCCGACGGCGGCGACCCCGGCTCTTCGTGCTGCAGCGGCGGCTGGCCCGGCTGCTGCTGCTGCCACTGGATGGCGGCGGCGGCGGCCGGCAGCGACGACGGCAGCTCGTGTGCCAGCGGCGGCAGCGCGCCGCCGTCGCCCGGCGCGCCGTTGCCGGTGGGCGCCGAACCTTCCGCTGCCGGCGGCAGCGGCGGCAGGCCGTTACCGCACGCTTCGCCGCCGCCGCCAGCGTAGCGGCTGTGCGACGCGCCGTTGCTCCCGGCGGCGCCATTGCCGTCGCCGCCGCCGGGCACAGCCACAGGCGCCTCCGCCAGCTCCGGTGCCGGCGGCCTCTCAAGGAGCACCGTGCCGGCGCGGCTCGACGCCGCCGACGCCTGGGCTTGCGAGGCCGCCGCCGCCAGCCGGGCCTGCGCCTCGACCGACAGCTTGCCCCGTCCGGCGCGGCCGCCGCCCCTGCGCCCGCCGTCGCCCTCGTCGCCGCCGCCCTCGTCGTCCGCGTCGTAGTCGCTGTCCGTCCGGCGCATCACCCGCGGCCCATCCGCAACCGAGCCTACGCCGCCCGCCGCCAGTGTCAGCTGCTGCAGCAGCGCATCCGCGTCCGCGACAGAGGCCGGCGTCGGCGGCGGTCCCCCAGCGCCGTCGCCTCCAGCCGCCTGCACATCGCCGGCACGCGCTGGGCCAGGCGGCTGCTTCGGCTCCCGCGCCGGCGGCGGCGGTGGCGGCGCCGCCTGTGCAGCGGCATCCACAGCGCCGCCGCTGGCCAGCAGCGCCGCGCGTTGGTCCACGGCGGTCTTGGCCACGGCGGCCGCCTCCTGCGCCGCGCGTGCTGCGCGTGCTGCGGCGCGCGCGGCTGCGGCCTTAGTCATGGCGATGGCGCTGACGGCAGCGGAGGCGGCGACGGCGGCGCGGCTGCTGGCGGCTGCTGCTGAGCGGATGTCGGTGATGGGCGCCTGCGCGGCGGCCTGCTTGGAGTAGTTCTCCGCCTCGCGGTACCCCGAGTCGGGCTCCTCCTCATCGAAGGGCTGCAGAGGGTAAGAGCGTCCGAGCACAGGCGGTGAGAGGCGCCTGATGACAACCCAGGCCCGCAGGCCTTTGAACACCGGCCGCAATCAATGTTTCGTACTCGCGGCACCCCGCGCCGGTGCCGTACCTTGTACGACAGCTCCACCAGCACCTCGCCAGTGGGCACGGGCTCGCCCGAGGTGATGGCGTACGAGGGCGCGGGCGACTGCAGGGGCACCCACATGGCCACCTTGCCGCCCTCCTGGTGAGGCAGGGGGAGGGAGTGGAGGGGGACAGCAGAGCGTCGAGGAAGGTTGCACCGGCATGGACCGAACGGTGTAGCTCGCCGCCGTCCGCAGCCCAAACCCCTGCATCCCTGGCATGCTGACGCTCTCCTCCACCCATCCGCCCTCACTTCTGGCAAACACTCTCCTCTCCGCCCCCCTCCCTGGCACTCTCCGGCCCTCTTTGGCCCTCCCCGGCCCTCCCCTCCCCGGCCCTCCCAGCCTCCCAGTCCTCCAGCCCCCTGCCTCCCCGCCCTCCCTCACCGCTGTCTGCTGCACCGCCAGCAGGTCCCGCAGCCTGATGGTGGCGCGGCCCACCTCGGTGCGCCCCGTCAGGTGGCTGTCCTTGACCACCATCTCAAACACCTGGCCGGGCGGGGGGCGCGGCAGGATGCAGGGAGGATGCAGGGAGGGAGTCAAGGACTCGTGTGCAGTCGCCGCAGAGAGGGGGGCGTGATGGTGACGGTGCACCGCAAGGTGGGTGTCACTGGCGCACGAGGGGAGGGAGGCCAGGCGAGGGAGCGCAAGGCCCGACCCGGCTGCCCGGCCAGCACAACAACACACGCCGTCACGTGCCCTCGCCCTGGGCCCACCTGCTGGTCTGGGTCCTCCACCAGGAACTGGAACTCCTGGTTCCACACGGGCGCGCGGTGGCGGCCCGGGTGGCTGGTGTCGCCCTCGCGGCGGCTCTGCACCGCTTGCTCGCCCAGCACCAGGCGGCAGTAGGGGTTGGACTGGCCGGGGAAGCCCCACACCGGCAGGTTCCGCGCCTCGCGCAGCGTCACAGAGAGCTCGCCCTGGGGAGATAGGGGGAGCGCGGCGAAGGGGAGCCGGCAGCGCGGCGGTGCCGTCGTTGAGGCGACAGGCAGCGCGTGTGTCAAGACTGCAGCAGTGCGGGCGTGGCGGCGTGTGTTGGTGTGCTGGCCAGTCGCGCGGGCGTGGCAACTCCCAGCGCTGGCGGCGCTGGCGCCCGGCGCACACGTGCCTCGGACTACGGCCGCCGCCCCACCTTGAAAGCCTCGGGCAGCGAGATGCCGCCCGCGGGCGTCTGCGGCCCCAGCGGCAGCGCCGCCAGCAGGGCCGCCTCCACCGCGTCCGCCTGCGAAGGAGGGTAGGGGCGGCCGAGGACGCACATGCAGCGATGTGGGGTCCTGGCGCCCTGGCGGCCCGCCCATGCCTGCTGCCTGCCGTACCTAGCCCTGGCACAATGTGCCCGCCCATTCCTCACCGTGCCCGCTGTCCGCAGCCCCATGCCTGCCGCTACCCCTTCCGTTCGTCTCAGACCGAAGCGCCTTCCCCACCCTGCCCCTGCTGCGGCCTCCAGCCGGCCCCCTTCGCACCCACCTGCAGCACCGCGGACGCCACGGCGCGCATGATGGTGTCGCGCCCCACCGCCGCCTCGGCGATGGTGGTGACCGAGGGCGGGATGGCGATCTCCAGGCGCTGCGGCAGCACCAGCAGCCCCGGCAGGTCCACCGTGAGCAGCTTGCGCAGGTAGTTCTGGAGGGCGGGCGGCAGGAAGCGCGGAGGGAGGTGCCGAGGGAGCAGCGAACTAGTCAGCCATATACAGAGCCATAAGCTCGGAGGGCAGGCGGGAAGGCGCACAGGGAAAAAGGGCCCTGGGGCACAAGGGGTATTGACGACGACCGACGCCCAAACCCCTGCACGTCCACGTCTGCAGCCCACGCAAGCCGCAGCGCTGCATGCCTGCCCCAGCTCCCAACTACCCACACGCCTGGCCCCTGCCTCCCTCCCGGCCCCCGGCCCACTCCCTCCGCCGCACCTGCACCACGGGCACCCGCATGAGCCGCACTCGGTTGTAGGGCGAGAGCTGCACCTTGAGGTTGGGCGGCCCCACGAACGCAAAGCTGATGGTGCCGATCCAGGGGCACACGGGCGCCAGCCGCAGCTTGAGCCACATCTGGCACTCCAGGTCCAGGTCCGACACCAGCACCGGCACCTGCAGGGGCGGTGGGGACGGCGGGGACCGGCCAACCCACCCTCAGCACCGCTCATCCCCGGCCCAGCCCGCCGCATCCCGTGGGCCCGACCCCGCGCCCCCCGGCTTCCTACAGCAGCTGCGCGCACGCGTCGCCTGGGCCTCGCGGCGGGACCGCGGCGGCACCGCGGCGGGACCCGGTTGGCAGCTGCAGCCGCTCAGCGCCTACCTTGAAGCGCCAGCGCCCCTCCCCCAGCTCCAGCATCAGCAGCATGCGCGCCCCGCCCGTGTAGCGCAGGTCCACCACCCCGTTGAGGTCGGAGTCCTGGGGATGCGAGGGCAAGAGGGTGGGGGCACTTGGAGAGCAGGGCTGGCGTTCGCAGGCACTGTTGTGGCGGGGAGAGAGCGGGCGTCGTCGTAAGAGCGGGCCAACCCGGTGAGGTCCGAGCCCTGGGGCCAGCGGGCTGCAGGAAACACACCAT
Source organism: Chlamydomonas sphaeroides (assembly GCA_001662425.1). Lineage (NCBI taxonomy): Eukaryota > Viridiplantae > Chlorophyta > Chlorophyceae > Chlamydomonadales > Chlamydomonadaceae > Chlamydomonas > Chlamydomonas sphaeroides. The sequence goes on along the minus strand of BDDC01000138.1, from coordinate 54,383 downwards.
CCCTGCTGCCTTGCCTTGCCTGGCGCCCCGCCCCGCACGACTCACTTGCCAACGCCTTTCTCCTTGGCCACCGCCCCCTGCCCCTGCCGTCTCGCTTGGCCCCCGCGGCCTTACCTGTGGCTCAGCGCTGCTGTCATGCCTGGACCCTCTGCCGCGCCCCCCGGGCGCCCCTCCCCGGCCCCTCCTACCACCCCTCCGCCCGACACCCCTGCCGCCCTGTCTGGCCTCAGCCTCCCCTGCCCAGGCCCTCCTCCTGTTCCGCGGCCTCATATCCCCGCCCCGCTTGCCGCCCCGCCCGCCCGCACCTTTCTGCTGTTCCGCCGCCTCATGTTGGAGAAGTAGGGCGCCTCGTGGTCCAGCGTCAGCTCCACCACCCGCAGCCGGCACAGCCAGCGCGGCACGCTGCCGTCCTTGGTCTGCGTATGTGTGTGTGGTGGCGCCGGGGGGCACAGGCGGGGCACGCTATCGTCTCAGCGCGAGGCCGCAAGGCCCCCTGCCAGCATGCGCCGTTCTACGCCTTTCGATCCACCCCAGCCCCCTGCCATCATCCGTTCGATGAGCCCGCCTTCCAATCTCGTCATTCCGCCATGCCTTCCCCGCATCCTTCCCCGCATCCGAGCACCTAGACACGAGATTTTCGGGTTCGCGCTGTTTCCGCGACGGGCCTCTTCAGGGCCGGCGCGCCCATTGCCCCCTGGAGCAGCCCCGCCCGCCGGTCCCTCGCTCACCACTCCATCAAACACGGGCTGCAGCAGGTCAATGATCCACCGCTCCAGGCCGCGCTGGTAGACCCGCCACACCTGAGGGCAGGGGCGGTCAAGGTGGCTGCTTAGGCGCCGGCCTCCTGTCCCCGCGGCTGTCAGCGCACAAGGTATCCACCGCGCCGGCGCTCGGGGCCCCTGCTGAGGGGCCAGAGTTGCCTCTGATCGCCGCCGCCCGCTCTGCCGGGCCAAAGTACCCAGCGCTGGCTGCCCTCGGCCTCTTGCGCACGGCCCCTCGCCCTGCCAGCTGCTGCCGCCGGCGCCGCACCTTGCGCCAGCACATGTTGACCCACTCCACGCTCTCGCCCGGGTCAGTGGCCACGGGCAGCGTCGTGGTCGGCGGCAGGTTCGACGCCCTCCCAGGCGCCGAGCCCGAGCCGCCCAGCGCCGCCGCCGTCGCGGCAGCGGCCGCCAGCAGCATCGCGGGTCCGCTCTCCTCCCCTGCCGCGCCCTCGCCGTTCGCGCTGCCCCGGCTGTCCCACACCGAGCCGCGGCGTACGCCTGGCGGCAGGGGTCCGGCGCCGTCGGCATCCGTGGTGCCGCTGGTGGAGGCGGTGCTGCCGCTGCTCCGCCTGGCGTCGAGCAGCTCCAGTAGCTGCTGCGCCCAGCGCTGCCGCTGCACCCAGCGGCTGACCATCTGCAGGGCCACAGAGAGCAGCACGCCCAGCGCGACGCCCGTGCCGGGCACCCTGTGGCCAGCAAGGCACGAGTGCGGGCACGAGGGGAGGCGGTGGGCGGGAGGGCGCTTCGTGCCTTGAGCCCAGACTGCATCCCACGCTTCGAGGACCGAGGCTACAACCAATGCTTTGGGCAGAGACGAGGAGCAGAGCTTGTGAAGCGAGAGCATTAGGCAGGCGACTGACGCTGAGGAAGGGTGCCTGGATAGGCGCGGGCCTGGAGCATGGCCGGTTACGCACCCGCCGCGAACGTGCAGGTGGGTCGCCGCGGCCACGGGGGTGGGTGGCGGCAGCAGCCGCTGCACGATTTGCTGCGCCGCCTCCTGCTGCTGCTGCTGGCGTGTGCGCTGCGGGTCCGAGTGATGAGCCTCATGGGGAGGCGGGCCGCCGCCTAGCTGGGAGCTCGCGGGCTGTGCCGCCGGCGTCACGCGCGCTTGTGACGCCGAGGTCGCCTCCCGAGTAGCATGCTTGCCAGACGTCGATGGGGTCGCGTCCAGCCATGAATTGGCAAGCGCCTGCAGGGGTGCCAGCAGGCGTGTCGGGCTCGAGACGGGTTGGATGACGGGAGGCGGGGCCAGGCTGCGTCACTCAAGGACGACGCCTCGCCTGGCTGCCCCAACACTGCGGCACCCAACGGCTCGGCCCATTGCGCCTGGAGGGCAGCAGTTCAGCGCCCGCTGCGAAGGTCGCATAGGACGCCCATGCAGCCCGCTATCTGCGATACGGGCCGCCGGTTCATTGCTTCCCGGTCTCGAGCACCATGACATACCTCAGGCAAGCCAAGCGCGGCCGCTGGCCGGATGCAGTGTCGTCGCAGGCGCGGACGTGCGTCGGCACGCTGAAGCCCAGCTAGGGGCTGCCGCGGCACCTACGCACACAAAGAATACGCAGCGTGACGTACAGGGTCGGAGGGCGGCAGACTCTCAAGCCTGGCACACGCTGACGCGATGGCCCTTGCGGAAAGTCCCTGCAAATCCACCCATGCCCCCAAGCTTTGCAGCACCAGGATCATCGTCCACCCGCTCACTGTGCGCCTGAAGCCGCAGCTGCAGCCCGGACGCTCCATGCGGGCAGGCACTCCGTCTGCGCGTCACCGCGTCATGGTAATCGCAGCACATGATATCATGGTCAGATCGATGCAAGAAAGTGGCGAAACACAGCGCTGGCAAAGCAATGGCTGAGTATCGCGGCGAAGTGTTTTTACGTTCGGATATCCTGAGCTTGGTGTGGAAGGCTGGGGGAACGATGAGTATAGAACGCTGTGGCTCCGGTGCCCAAGATTGCCGGTTGTGATGTGACGAGCGGAATTGCGAAACCTTGCCCACGCCCCTGACAGCCGAGACCAGTACTGATAACACAGCTGGCACCACTTGATTCACACGAAGTTTCACGGTAATCCTGAGAGCCCATCGCGAGCAAGGCACAAAGGCCTGATAGGGCGTTGACCCACAACCGAGTTGCGTCTTGTTACCGCTGCTGAGCTCGCTGCGCATATAACAGCGTGTATAAGGATCCATCCAAAGCAAGCCCGCGTCCGTGCGTTGACCCGCTGTCCGTAAATGCGCTGGTTCCAGCGTCGCCAGGGCCGGGCAACGGCTGCTGGCCCGGTCGCCGAAGCAGAGGCAAGCAGTGCGAAGGCAACTTGCGGGCGTGGATGTTAGCCTCAAGGGGGTGGTCTGCAAATTGCCACGCCGCGCCTGGTGGGCGTCGTGCCCATGGCAGCGGTCGTTACGACCCCTACGGCTGGAGACTCAGTGCGGCCAGCTGCGATGGCAGGCTCTCTCCTATGTGCGCCTGGGCCTCGAGGCCTGCTGGTTACATACCCGCGCACACCGCTGTGCCTGCCTGCCTCAGGAGGGTGCCGCGGCCGCCAGCCCAGAGGCTGTCCACGTGACGACCTCGCCAGCAGCTGCTAGCGGCGAGCCCCCCGGCCTCAGCAAAGTGGAGAACACGTGCTGCGGCCACGCGCTCCAGGCGGCCGATACGCACGGGCCCTACCTCAAGTGAGCAGCTGGCGCCGCCCGCAGTCCCTTGACCCCGGCCTGCACCGTGCCAACAGCAAACCGTCCTTTCACCGCGCACAGCCCCCTTACCACTGCCCCTCGATCCCCGGTCGGCAGGTACTGGGGCCTGGAGCTGCTGCCCTCGCAGCAGGGCGTCAATGGCGAGCCGCTTAAGGTCCTGCCCAACCAGCTCCCGCCCGACGAGACGGCCGTGCTGGGCAACCGCGCGACCCTGCCGGGGCGCGAGTCCTCGGCGCCCGCAGCGGCTGACAGTCAGCAGCGCTGGTGGCTGGGCAGCGTCCTCATGGTGACCAAGGTGCGATGCCAAGCCTGCCGGGCGATCGGCGACGACATGATGCGGTTTTCCCAGCTCGGGGCCAGAGGCCCGGGGCTGTCGGCTGCGCGCCGGCTCGTCTTATGGGCGTCAGAGCAAAGCGGTGCCTGGTGACCTGCCGGTCGTGAGGAAGCTGGTGTTCCACGGAGCCTGCTCGCGGCGCTGAGGCCGCCATGGCGGGCCTGAGCCGTGTGCCCCCGCCCTCGTCCATGTTGACTGCCTGCCACAGGAGGCCAAGGAGCAGGTGCTGGTGGAGGTGCAGGTGCGGCGCGGCCACAGCCGCGGCTCGGCAGGGAACATCGGAAGGCTGAGCCGGACCGCAGCCTGAGGCCATGGCGGCAGCGCAGCGCCGGCTGGGAAGGCCCTCCGGCGAGGGACCCCCGCGCCACCTGACCGCCGCTGGCGCACCACGCACGGGCGGTGTGGGTTGTGTCTCCGCTGAGACATCTGCACCTCAACACCACCCCAGGAGACGGACGGCTCGTGGCGGGCGCTTGCCGCGGAGCCGCTGGCGCAGTACCCGCCCGACTCGGTGGAGGGCGCTGCGGGCCGCCCGCGCTGGACGGCGCTGCGCTACCGCCTGCGCCTGGCGGTTGCGCGGCAGGAGCGCAAGGTAGGCCACGCTGCGCCAGGGAGGGCAGCGGGACAGGGCCGCCACATGCAGAGTAGCTGCCAGGAGCTCGGTGGGGTGCGCCGGGGCCCAAGCTGCCTCCAGCCGCGTGTGTAGCAGCCTAGCGCCCCCCCCCCTGCCGCGCCCCGCCCGTGTCACCGACATCGGCAGGTGACCTACCGCGTGACCGTGGCCGGCCGCCGCCTGGAGCCGCCCAGCGGAGGCGACTACACCTTCTACATATGCGGTGCGCCCTGGAGGGTTGATCGCCCCAGGGCTGGGAGCCGCTCAGGGCCTGTTTTCCAGATGGTGGGGAAGACCCCCACATGGGGCTTGGCGGCAGGCAGGCAGCGGCCCGGGCGTTGCGCGGCCTCCCTTCCATAGCGCGGCAGCCGCAAAAGTCCTGACCCAATGGCACCAGTGCGACCGTATCTAGAGAAGCCCAGATGTGACAGTTCTGGGCCGCATGCTCAGGAGGGCAAGCGGGCTGAGCCGCCCAGGCCCAGCGGGCGCCTGTCGCTTGCCGCCCTGGCGCCAGCCGTGGCCGATGTCTTCTCCTCAAGTGCCCGCGGGATGTGCCCGCTCTTTCTGCTCGCGTGCTCGCAGGCGACGAGCAGCCCGCGCACTGGGGCTATTACTCGTGCAGCGGCTTTTCGCTGGACGTGCCCGCAGACATGCGCGAGAACCACTGGCGAGGCTTCAACCCGCTGTGTGAGCGCCCGGGGGGCGAAGGGTGCGCCTCTGACGCTGCGGCCCGGCGCCGGCACCGGTGGCGGGGAGCAGCTAGGCTAGACCCGGCGTGGGGCTGCCGTACGGCGCATTCGCAAGATGTCCGTTGCAGACGGGCGCCTGCTTGGGATCTGGTCACCATTCCCCTGCCGTTTTGCCTGCGTCTGCTCCTGCCTCACCCCGGTGTGCGCCTCTCTCTCGCCGCCAGGGAGCGATCTGCTGGCGGTGCACAAGGAGAAGCCCATGCACCTGCTGGTGGGCGGAGGCGACCAGCTGTACAACGAGTGAGCAGCAAAGAAGGGCGAACAGGGGCAGGGCGGGGGCGAGCAGCAGAGCGTCCTAGTCTCCTAGCGCAGATCTGCTGGTGGAAGTGGCGGTGAAAGGCTGTACACGTGCGTGGGATGCGCCTGCCTGACCCCTTGGAGCAAGCCTTCATTCGTGCTTGTCCCGGCCTCCCTCCCGCCACCTGTCGTTCCACCTTCCTGCGCAGCGATGTGTGGCAGCTGCCCAGCCTGCAGCCCTTCCTGGACATACGCGACCGCCAGCGCCGGCCCGAGCGCGCCGTGCTGCCGTACAGCAGCGTCATGGAGGCCGAGGTGCACGCATACTACTTCCGTGAGTCGGGCTGCCCCGCAGGCTGCGCCCACGGCGTGTTCCTGGGGGCAACTGGGTCAAAGCTGCCCATCGAGCGCATCGGCACCGGCGAGCGAGCGGGGAAGGCCAAGGGACGCGCATGGCGCCTTCAACGTTACAGAGGCGTGCCGCCGCTGGCCCGCTGTGTCATCGCGGTCGGCAGCTGTGGGGGGGGGGGGTTGCCGCCTGCCCGCCTTCACTAACCGCGGACCCCACTGTCGCGAGTTGCGGGCCCTTGACGCTGCCCTTGCTCCGTGCCCCTCTCCGTCGCTGCCGCTGCCGTACCCCAGACCACTACTGCGCGCACTTCTCGCAGCCCGTCATCGGCGAGGCCTACGCCACCATCCCGCAGGTGGGGCCGCAGGCCGCTGCACAGCGACCCCCGAGCTGGAGCACGACGGGCTGGGCTGCGTGCTGTGCCCAACCTAGACACCCTCCGCCCTCGCCCCTCAACCGCCTGCGGCTGCATGCCGCAGGTTATGTCCTGGGATGACCACGGTGAGCTCCTGGGGGGAGGCGCGTGACGGCATGGACACTGTTGGGTTGGCTGCTCGGTGCACATGCCTGCTGCAGTGACGCCGTGCATCCCCCCCGTGACCCTCCCCTCATGCTGCCCTGCTCCGCTGCACCCACCCCGCTCCCCCGCCTGCCCCCGCCCACGGCACAGACATCTTTGACGGCTGGGGCAGCTACCAGCCGTACCTGCAGGTACGGCCCGGTGGAGTCCCGAATGGGAACGGTATGGAGGCATCAAGAGCCATCCTGCACTGCGTTGCGGAAACTGTCGCATGCGCGGCGCAGGGCTCTACCGCGCTGCCTTGGTCCCTGCCCTTCGTTGCCGGCCAGTGCGCCAGCAGCGGCTCGGCGCTCCTGACCCGCTGCCTGCCTGCCTCCCTCCCGACCATCAAGAAGTACATGCGATTGCCCTGCCCCGCTGCCCTGCCCTGACTCGATCTCTGCCTAGCTGCTCGCGGCTGCCGACGCTGTCCCTCGGCCCATCGCTCCCGCTCTGGCTGCGCACCCGCCGCATCCCGCCTAGTGTCGTCGCGTCTCATCGCTCTCGCCTTGCTGCCTGCCGCCCTGCCTCTGCGCCACCGTAGAACTCCGCTGTGTTCAAGGGCATGTTCGTCGCCGCCAACCTGTGGTACTGCGTCTTCCAGCAGCACTGCACGTAAGGCCCCGTGCGAGGGGCTCCTGCATGCGCACGCGATCCCACGCTCCAGGCTCCCTTTCCTCACTGCAACCCGGTTCGTTGTCCCCTGCCCACCTCCCGCAGCCCCACCGAGAAGGCCGCGGTGGCGGTCTACCAGCTGGGTCGCTCAACAGCCATCGTGGCCGCCGACCAGCGCCACCAGCGCCTGGCCGACCAGATCCTGCCGCTGGAGCACTACATGCGGCTGGGCATGCTGTGCACGAGTCTGCCTGAGGTAAGGAGGCGGGGGTGGTGGGATGATGAAACAGAGGGCACGGCGGGTGGGTGGCATGGTGGCAACACGGCTGGGCGATGCTGTGCACTCTGGTTCGGGCAGGGGCCCGGGTAGAGGCAGGGGCAGGGTCGGTGCGGGCTGCGGCGTGGCGCATTCCAGCCGCCAAGAGAGGGCCGGGGTGATAGCGGCTGGCCCACGCCCTAGAAATGAGTCTGATGCACGGTCTTCTTGCCCCATCGCGCCGCATCGCAGGAGGTCAAGCACGTCGTGTTCGTGTTCACGGTGCGTTGCCGGCGGCAGCGCATGCCGCCAGGCGGCCCGGCCTGCGCGCCAGGCCCGTGGCGGCGGCGCTCTGGTGGTTCACTATCCCTGGGCAGAGCCCTGGCTACCGCCCCACTCCTCACCTCACCATTCCTCACAACACTCACTCCCCGCCAGGTGCCCGTGGTGTACCCACATGTGCCCGGCGCGGGCAAGGTGCTGTCGTGCGCCACCTCCGACACCATGCTCAAGTGCTTCGCGTTCGGTAAGCGGAGCGAAGTGGGGTTGGCGACGACGCGGCCAGGGCCACTGCGCGGGTCGGGTCCCTAGCGCTGGCATGCCTCACCCCTGGCGACCCTTCCAGTACATGCGCAAACACTGCCGTCTTGCCGCAACGCCCACTTTCCCGTGCGCCGCTTTGACTCCCTGACGTACCCACTGGCCCGCACCTCGCCTGCACGCGGCCCGTGACCGCCAGCCTCGAGCCTGCAGAACCAATTCGGGGAGCCCGAGCTGGCGGATGACCTGGCCGACCACTGGACGGCGCGGGAGTGAGCAGGGCAGGGCAGGGGAGGGGAGGGGAGGGCGGCTTGCGGGGGAAAGGCAACGGGGCGCGGCGGATAGGCGCGGGGTGGGCAAGCGTTCGAACGCCTGAGTCACGGCCCAAGCCCTTGTGTAACCCTTCAACCGCCCCGTGCCGGCTGCGCTGCGCTGTGCTGCAGTCACCACGACGAGCGGCGCTTCCTGATCGAGAACCTGCAGGTGCGGGGCCCTTGCTGGCCGCCGTGGCAGCGACAGCCGCTGCCGTGTCGGAGCCGGTGGTTGCCTGGCCGCCGGCCCTGGCTCGGGTGGCTTCTTCCTTGTCCAGCTGCTTTTGGCAGCCGCTCTTGCTAGACCCGTGATCTCTCGCCCAGCCCTACCCTCACACACCCCGCCTCGCTCCACCCGCAGATGCTGTCCAAGTACCGCGGCTGCCGCGTCACCCTGCTGTCGGGCGACGTGCACGTGTGCGGCGCGGGGCACCTAGTCAGCAGCCCGGTGGGTGCGATGGGCCGTTGGGGGCCGTTAGCCGGTATGCGGCAGGGCTGCTGCTGCTCTGCGTTGGCGGGTAGCAGGCTCGAGGAGAGCCGCCTCGACAAGGCTGTGGCAGATCTGCGTGGCGGCGCCAAGCTGTCAACGCTGCTGCGCTCCTGTTGCGCCTGCCTGCGCAGGAGCCCAGCGAAGAGGGGCGGCGGCACGACTTCCGGTGTGTGCATCGAGGGGGCCGCATGGGGGGCATCCGCACGCCTTCATGCTGCTTCGCCCCGCCCTGTAGCGTACCACCTCAAACCTGCGCGCCCTCCCCTACACCGCCTTCCCCTCCGACGCCGCCACCGCAGCTACATGCCGCAGATCGTGTCCTCTGCCATCGCCAACCCGCCGCCGCCCGGCGGCCTCATGAAGGTGGGCCGGGGCAGCGGCTGCATCCGTAGCGCTGCGGACCAGTGGGAACGCCAGCAGACGGGCGGGCGGGGCGCGCACCGGCAGCCGTCCAATGTCTGGCGCGCGCGACACGCAACGGCTCCGCGCGCTGCGCGCCGCGTCTCCCTGGCCCCAGGTCATGGACTTCTTCTCCAAGGGCACGAAGATCAACAAGGCCACCAAGGCGCACATGAAGCGCACGTTCGGGTGCGTGGCCGTCATTGTGGCCCTGGCAGGCCCCACGGGCTGGTGCTCCTGGAGGACTAGCCCCAGCTGTGCAGCGCTGCGGCCGCGTGTTGTGCTTGGCCGCATGGACCTGGCGGGCTGGGCGAGCGTATGGACTGCTCGAGCACATTCACGGGCGACCGTGGGTACGCAGCCAGCGGCCTGGCGACCACGGAGGCGCGTAGCCCGTGTGGTGTGAGTGCGCCCTGGCTGACGAGTGAACGTGCCACCGTTTCGGTCGACCCCGGTGCCCCACAGCCTGGGCCGGCCGCTGGAGAACAAGCGCAACTGGTGCCGCGTGGAGGAGAAGCCGGTGGGGGCGTGGCGTGCCTTGGGGGTTGGGGACGAGTTGAAGAGAAGCCGGTGGGGCCGGTGGCGCGTGGCGTGCGGGAGGGACGGGGGGCGGGCCCAGCCCAGGGGCAACGCCGGGTGGGCGGCCGTATGCAGGAAGAAGCCGGTGGGGTCAGGAGCAGGGAGCGCGCGCAGGCTGCGCCGCGTGAGCTTGTGGGGCCGTCTGTACCGCCAGCGCGCCAATCCTCCGCATCCACCTTGTGCTCCAGGTGGGCGCCTCCGAGACCAGCGGCTGCCTGGTCTTCACCCTCCGCGTCGAGGTGCGGCCCCCGTCGTGACTGGGCCCCGGCTCCGGCTCCGGCCCCGGCCAGCATAGCCGCCGCGCCGCCAGCCGGTTGCCGCCAGCACGCCGCAGCTGCGCGGCAGCCTGCAGCGGCCACTGCTCTGACAGGAGCTCGCGTGCTTGCTGCCTTCCCCGCCTACGCGTCCGGGCCTCCTCCCTCAACGTCATGCTCCCGCCGCCGCCAACTCGCGCCGCAGGAGGAGCCGGGCCAGGCGGGCGAGACGCTGAGCAAGTACGAATTCGTGGTGCCGCCGCTGGAGGTCATCCCCGAGACGCAGGACTTCTTTGACGTGCGCACCGTCAAGATGACGGACCGGGGCATCTTCCGCTGCTTCGCGGCGTAGCGCGGCCACATGCGCGCTGTGACCGAGCAGACATCGCTCCTCGTGAGCGGGGACCCCTGCTGCTGCCTTGCGTGAAGGTAAGGGCCGTGCGGCGGCGCTCTGCTACACTGCCGTATGGGCGGGGGCTGACAGGTGGAGGCGCACGCCTGGGTGCGTGTCGTGGCTTACGAAGGATGACCGAGGGGTCGTGAGCCTGGGAGATTGGGCCGGGAGCTGTGCGCTGGCCCTGGTCAAGCGATTCAAAGTATTGGGGCCTTCCCCTCCAGATGGATATTTTTTGGACGTTGAATTATATGGATACACTAGGACGGGTGCCCACGTGACTGTTGTCGTGAGCGGCCCTGCTGGGCTCTTGATGGCTTGTTGGGACGCTCACAGTGAAGGATTGCGAAACCTGCACCGACGCATCGGCAAATGCCCACCCGACTGAGCGGCTGGTGCTGATGGTGTGGTGTGCTGCGGGAGCTGGGACCACAATGGATGGATAGCACTGGATAGCGGCTTGATCCATGTTCCTATTATGAGGACCAGATGCGGGGTCCATGCTGGCCGCTGATATGAAAGAGCGAGACGTTGTGAAGGCTGTGTGGCGAGGCCCTACCGCCAGCAGCTGTGAACCTGTGATATATGCGCGCACCATTAGAGGGGCCGGTGACGCGCGGGCGGGCGGCATGCTGGCATGCGTGCTTGTCGAAGGATTCATTACACCTGTAAGCTCAGCCATGGCTCACAATTCGACCATGGCACCGAGTTGGTTGGCTGCCGGCCACCAACTTCCGCACCGCCATGCTATCACCACAGCGCCCGCCCAGCCTCTCTCCCGCCGGGGCCCTGCCACCTCCGAGCCATTGCCACCAGCAGCCAGGCACGATACGTCTCTAGATGCGCCACACCACATCATGCTGCAACATGAATGCCGCCAGCTTTGCCGCCGCTCCTCTGCTACGGCCTCCCTGCTGACCCCACACGCCACCACCCGCGCAGCCGAGGTGCGGCGAGGCGCGCAACCCCGACACCCAGTTCTCTCACACCCACCCATGCCGCCTAGCGACAGCTGCCGCTTACTGAAGTCGGTCGAGCAGTTGTGCCGTACGCGTGCAGCGCGGCCTAGTAGTAGCATATGGTGTACGTCAGCCGCCGGCCTGTCTCCTGCTGGAACTGCGCCACCACAGCGTCCACGCAGTCCTCCCATTCGCCACCTGCCTCCAGCTGCGGACCGGCCGCGGCCAAGGGGAGCGTAGTACGATGGGTGTACAGGGGAGCGCATGGAGGGCATGGACACCCGCCACGTTCCGTCCCGTTGCGGCCCGGCAAGGGGCACGGCGCGGGGCGGCTGGTGGCGAGGGGTCGATGTCGGCGGGGGCCCACAAGGGAAGCGGAGCATAAGCGCCGCTGGGCGCGGCAGCGGACGGACAAACCCCGCCAGCAACCCCGTGCTGCCCCCCGGCCCAGCAGCAAGGGCGCCCACCATCTGGCACAGCTTGAGCGTCAGCGGCGCCGAGTTGGCGGCCTCCTCGTGGTTATCCTTGGTTTGCTGCGGGCGGCACGGCCACGGCGGAGCGCGGGCGCAAGGGGTGTTACGCGGCATGCTGCTGACAACTCGGCAGGGACCCGTGGCGGCAGCCCGCGGCCGCGCCATGGCCCCCTGCGGTCCACGGCGCCGTGGCTACCCGGCCGCGGGCCCTCCGCGTAACGCCATGCTGCATTGGCATCTGACCCAACGCGCCCATGGCATCCTGCCCTACCCCTTCACCTGCCAGCCCCCGCCCCCATGCTCCAGTCCTCGGAGCCAGCGCGCGACGCGCCAGCTCATGGCCACCCGGCGCAGGGGGTGCCGCGCTGCCGCACAACGCAGGGCGCGCAAGGAACTACCCGCCGCCCCCACGTCCGCGTGCCAGGTCAACTACCCATCAAGCATCAGCAACCGTACCCCCCTCCCATGCCCCGTGCAGTCGTATTCCCACCCCAGCCCGCCCGCCACGCACCAGGTTGACCACCAGCAGCGGCTGCAGCGTGGCCTGAGCCCGGCTGGTCATGTCTGTGTGGAAGCATGGGCGCATGGGGGGCACAGCAAGAGCGTGTTGGTCTTGGGCGGTGGGTTAACGCAAAGGGATGGTGGTTGGAGCCGACCTCATGGCAGAGTACAGGCGTCGGCACAGGCGACCCGGCGCCCAGCTGTGGGCGGCCGAGCCGGCCTGCGCTGCCACACCGGCACTCGCGAGCTCACCCTCAATGACCTGGTCCATAACGCGCTCCTCAAACGTCACCACCACATCAAACTGGTCCCTGCGGCCAGCCAGGAACAGGAACACCAGGGGTTAGCTGGCGCCACATTCCCACTATCCCGGACGCCCTGGCACCTGCCCCCCTCCTGAGGCGCGTCCCCCATCCACCCGCACCGCCCCCACGGCACCTGTTGTCTTGGTACCGCTCCGGCGCCGTCTTGACGCCCATGTTGCGCCGCAGCATGCCCAGCAGGCCGTTGCGGTTGTAGAGCGCAGAGTCCTTGGCGGCCAGGTCGTCGTGGATGGTGGCGTAAGGCGTGCCGAACTGCGGAGGGGAGAGGAGCGGTCGGGGCCGGTTATGTGGCGGGTCAGCGTGGTTAGGTGATACTATTGGGCGGCGAGAGGACGGCGCAGAGGACTGGCAAACACATGATGGGTGTGATGGTGGGCGCCATAGCTGCTACAGTGCCTGGTAAGCGAGCAGCCGAGCGTCGGTATGCGCCGCTCCTGACACCCAGGGCCTTCGGCGCCTCACCTTGTACACGTTGGGCTCCTTCTGGCTCGGGCCCGGCAGCTTCACGTGCGCGCCCACGCCAAAAGAGCTGACCTGGCGTGGCGAGCAAGAGGCACAATGGCAAAGTATTTGGCAGGAGGTGGCGCCGCGGCGCCCCGACAAGCCTCAAACCCAACACAGGCAGCAGGGGCTGCAGTGGCGAGCGGGGGGGATCCTGGGGCAAGGGGCCGTGGCGACCCCACCGGCGGCCCTTGACGACCCCCGGAGGCCCCTTGGGGGAACTCACTATCATAGCGTGCTTCTTAAGCATCGCGTGCGCCTCCATTGACCGGTTCTGGTTGGAGGCGCAGACCATCGCAAACCGGAGTCGCCGCATCCTCGCTCGCTATGTATAGTAGCTAGGTGTTGGGCTGTGGTGCTCCCTTGCGCCCGTGGCGCACCACAGCCCGCAATTGCTAAGGGGCTGCGCTGGTCACGAAATGCATAACGCGTGGGCAGACACCGGTGCAGTTGCTCGTGCTCGTTGTAGTATGCAAATGTCAGAGTAGCACAAGCTCTTGGTCGCTGCATATATAAGCATGGGCACTTTGAGTGTTAGCACGCACCCGGTTGGCACGAACCCCGTAAATCCCAACCTATCCGGAGGGCGAGGTCCGCGCCGCCCTTCTCTTGACTCACACCCGACACACGCCTGCACCAGATACGACAGTAGCGGGTGCGTAGAGGCGTGTCGAGCGCGTAAGGGCCGTGTCTCATGTATGCCCATCTTGCCGTCAGACGCAGCAACCGTTCGCTTGTGCTCGCTTGTGCATATGCTGCTGGTCAAGGTCCACATGTTCTTGGTCGCTGTCCATGAATGCATGCGCTGCGATCCTGCGAACACTTCCTCGTCGGCACGTACCCGATGGGAGGCGATGGGCCTCGCAACCCACGTGGGCGTACGCCTTCGCCAGAGGTGTGCGGCGGCTGGCCGCCTGTTGGCCGCCCAGGTCCTCTTCCCCACCAGTGTTAGAGGGCTTTCAGTCGCCTCTCCACTCGGTCGTTCTGGGCGCGCTTTCGCTGCATATTGAACACATTCATCACACGCCTGAGCGGACACTTGGAGCCCGGAGCGTACCAGCCGACGACGGCCAAAGCCACAGGGTCGTACGGACGGAGCGCCAACAGAGCGCCAACTGCCTCACCTGCGTGGCGAGCTCAAGGTGCGTGACTGAGTGCACGCGACCTGCCCTGCTATCTGCCATCGCTCGGTGGCGGCGGGTTGAGCAGGAAGCGCCCCTTAAGCCCCTGCAAGGGAGCTCCCCCGTGCTCCCCGCCCTGGGCCCGTGCACACCTTCAAACGTTCAAAGCCCATACGTAAAAGCCACCAATGCGTCGCTTACACAGCCAGGGTGGGGGTGTCTTGGGTGCCTTGGGGCGGCGGGGCAGCAGCAAACGGTAGGTGTCGAAGGGTGCAGATGGCAGAAATGTGCCTAGGACCGTTGGCTAGCAAGCGTGACAATGCCTTCGAAGATTCGAAGTCGTGTCATCGCACTCCCTGCTTATGCGAGGTGGCTATAGCTTCGTAGCGAGGATCGGGGAGAGCCCCGGGTCTCCTTGTCATGCTGGCCAAGGGCGGGGGCCGGGGGCACCAGCGTGGGGTTGCAGGGGGGTGGGGGGTTGGGGTCCTCGCCCCGGCCTTCGCTGCGGGTGGCTGGGGAACGGCACTTTCCGTCCGCCCACCCGCTGCACTCCCACACTCCCCCGCAACGCACTCCCACACACCGCACTCCCACGCACCGCATCCCCATGCATGCACCGCACTCGTATGCACTTCGCTCCCACGTCCTACGCCATCCACGTGTTACCTGCACTATGTCCCACCCCCTTGTACGGCACTGTGCTCGGCCCGCCTCTTGACTAGCCCTCGCAGCCCAAACTCTAGCAGCTGAAGGTCAGGTCAGCAGGCCAGTGTACCAGCATGCATCACCAAACAAAATACAAACTAACTTTAAGGAAAGACAGCTTCGCAAGTCGACAGAAGCGTACGAGCGAAAGGAACAACCCTCGCTGCTTTGCAGTATAGGCTGCAAGGACACCGCTACCTCTTGCTCCTTCTGCGTTAACAACTGGTCGCCATGGAATCCAGCACGGAGGCATTCGTCAACATGCTTGGCGTTCTCACGCTGCACAACGTGTCGATCATCTGCCTGATGGTGGCTCTGTCCTGGGCCTTGGTACGTATGATTGCACTCAAAAATGTTCGGCTAGGTAGACGCTGTCCTCCACTCTGGCCATGCTTGCTGCCCCTTCAGGTACACATCAAGGGTTTGCGACACGTGGTGGCCGAGCAGCAGAACTCTACCAACCTTGCTGCCACCCCTGCAGGAGCGCCAGCTATTGCACAGCGCGTTGCAACCAAAGCTAGGTACAACGCCCCGAAGGTGAGCTGGCGCTGACTTGATCGCCCGGCCAAACCGGCCCGGAGCTGCTGGCGAGTATGAGTACAGCCTCATTCACACCCAAGTGCAGCCAGTTGCTCGCAAACCAACGCGCTCCCCCTTCTGTATTTCCCCCCTGTCCCTTCCATCCGCAGCCAACGTCTATGCTGGCTCTGCCGGACGCCGTTTTCACCGCTATCGCGCTCATGTCGGGCACCCGCGGCGGCGCTGCCCTGGCGCTGACCTCCAAGCAGCTGCGCAGCGCCTGGCAGGACGGCATCCAGCAGCTCGACGGCGTCGCCAACGACGTGTGCGCCAGCGCGCCCGCGGGCCGCGGTGAGGCCTGGGCGTTGCAGGCCCTCTGCTCGCCGCACTGCGCGACGCGGCCTGGGGCCGTGCTGCCGGTGGCTGACGCGGAGGCCCGGTCCTCGGCGCTGCAGCGGCTCGCCATGCGGCTGCTGCCGGCGCCGGGCGCGGCCGCCGCCAGCGGGGCCCAGCGGGCGGGGGCGCAGGAGCTCTGCCTGGCGCCAGCCCGCGTGGTCGCGCTGGTGGCGCTGCAGGCCGGCCAGCTGGATGTCATGGCTGCCACGCTGCGATCGGCGCCGGACTGCCTTGCACAGCGGCAGCTGGACATGATGCTGGCTCGTGCTTGCTCGGAGCCCGAGGCCTGGGTCCAGTTTGACGCCGGCGCGGCGGCGGCGGGTGCGTCGCTGGAGGGCTGGCGGCCGCTGGAGGTCATGCGGCAGGCGCCGGGCCGCGCGGGGCTGGTGCTGGTCATGCTGCAGCGCTGCGCGCGGCTGCCGGCCACCGACCGCGACCCGCTGCTGGCGGCCGCCATGGCGGCCCGCCACGCTGGACTCACGAAGCACCTCATCGCTGCGGGCGCTAACACGGATGCCCTGGTCGACGCTGCCTTCGCAAGCACCGGCGCGGCGTGAGGTATGAGGGGCGTGAGGTGGCGCGGCGGGGCACCTACCGGGTGATGCGGCGGTCGGCTTCGAGCGGCTGCGGGCCGAGCCGGTGTCCTGGGACGGGAACTGCGGCCTTGAGCTGCGGCCGCTGGCGGCTGGTTTGCCTTGCCGGTGCCTCTGGGCTGGCCGCAGACCTCTTTTGGTCGTCTGCCCACGTGGTGGCGGTGGTGGCAGCGGAGTGAGGCCAGCTGGACGGCACGCTGCGCTCGTCGCTGGGGTGCTGCTCGCATTGGCAGCTAAGCCACTGGTGCTCGCAACTGCCGGCGAGCGCCCGCTCCCGGGCGCGAGCCCTGGTCGGCGCAAGCGCAGTCGCCGGCGGTGCTGGGAGGGCCTGCTAGCGGGCAGTGCACGTCGTGCGGCGGGGGCCGGCTGCGCACCGCCGCCGGCTGGAAAGACTGCGTGGGCAAGTCATCAGCCTGGGCGCAGGCGCGGCTCCCCTCATCAAGCGATACGTTTCACGGCAACGCCGTACAGGCGCGACACCAGTGTGGCGCGCAGCTGGTCTGGCTTACATTTAGTAGCTACACGCTGGCCCGCGGCAGGGTTTGGGCGCGCGGATCTCATGCGTGCCGGCAGTGTGTGTCGAGCGCCTCGGTGGGCGGCGTGAGCGGACTGAACTGTGAGGGCGGACGTGCGTGCAGGTACATAGCGCTGCGGCTTGTCTGCTGCTGGATGGCGATCGTGGTCGCTGAGATGTTCGGTACTGCCTGTTAGGGGTGCTGCAGTGTGCGGCTGGGATCGTGAGCTTTCCTATTTGTGTGTGCGCGTGTGATGCAGTCGACGGGCCTGCACATGTCTAATGCGGGGTAGATTGTCCTGGCCGGCCATCTGCAGTGCTCAAGTGTCCGGCATGTATTCGGTGCATTCCTGGAATATGGAGTAGGTTATCGACGGTAGTCTTGCTTACCGTAACTTCACAGCGGCATTTGTCTGCGATAAACCCGATCCTTGCAACGGCAGTGGCCAAGCGGAGCTGGAGTCCGCTGGATGGGAGCGCGGCCGGTAATCCGTGCTTGTTATAGCGTCTTTCCTTAGCGTGCGGCATTTCGACGAAATGGCTGCGTGTTTGCACAGGCAGGCGATGTACGCCGGGGCGTATTGTTGATCAGGGGCCCCGTGCCTGCCGCACGTCGACGGGCGTTGCTTTGCCTTTTCACGCGTTCGTAGCGCCTCTACCCTTCTGCTTCTTCATACAGTACCTGCGCCATGACCAGTGGCGCCATGTGGGCTTTCGTCCATTATCGTGGCGTATCGGGTGCACCTTGCATGTGGGTCAGGGCAGAGCCTCCTGCGTGTAGGAGAAGCGCCGGCCCATGTCGGCCGGGGGCCGGCTTCGGGGTGGCCGGTGAGGCCGGTGAAAGCCCACCAGATGCGTTGCGGCGTGGAGCACGGGCCATTGTGCCCTGTGCCTGTGCCTGTGCCTGTGCCTGTGCCTGTGCCTGTGCCTTTCCCTCCAGTTGCACATGCGAGCCCGCGCTGTCTGGCAATGGCTGCAGCAGCTGCCGCGGCTCGCAGCAAGCCCTCCGCCTCCTGCCACCTGCCCGCTGCCAGGCTGGCCGCCCTAGCTAGGCGATCTGCTCCAACTCGCAGACCTCTCCGCCACCATGCTCGCGACCGCGGGCTTTGCGGCCGCGCGCGCGGCGGTAGGGTACATACGGGGTTTGGGGCCGGCATATGTTTATGGGGCTAGCGGGCCGCGGGGGGGGATACATGGTTTTGCATGTACGAACCGGACACCGTGACGCAGCGTTGACCTCGGCGACGCCGTGGGAGCGGACGCGGCCTTCCCGCCCCACACAACATTACAGCACCTTGCAGCACCGCCCCTGCTCCGACACGCCAACTCCGGCCCAAATAACGGCTTCCGCCAAAACTTCCCCGGCTCCAGCCCCGGCGCCCAACCGCGGAGCCCGCTGCGCCACGCCCTCTGCTGTGCGAGCGCGCCCGAGATGCCACTACCTTCCCGCCCTCCACCAACAGCCCTGTGGCTGTGCCGCAATCATATCCCATGCACTGAACGTCAGCATCGAAAGCGTCAACAACACCAGGTCACCAGCAAACACCCACCCCGCGCCAGCGAGAGCCTGCAACCAAGACGCTGCAGCACCAACGCGCCAAGCCGAACCTCGGTACCCTATGCTACTACCCAGCCTTACGCCCCGGGCCCCGGCGGCCGCATCGCCGAAATCATGGGCCGCGGGGGCGGGCCGCCCGGCGCTGGCGCATACATGCCCGGCGGTGGCCCCATCGGCGGCGGCGCCCCGTACCCCGGCGGCGCTCCGTAGCCCTGAGGCGGCGCGCCATACCCTGGCGGCGCGCCGTACCCTTGCGGTGCCCCGTACCCTTGCGGTGCCCCGTACCCTGCCGCCGACGGCGGCGGCATGGGCGCTCCGTAGCCGGCGGCCGACGGCGGCGCCATGGGCCCCGGCGGCCCGCGGCTGCGCTTGGCGTCCGGCTCCTCGCCCTCGGGCCGCTTGGGTCCCCCGCCGGGTATCCGCGAGCCCATGGCCTGCGGGTCCATGCTGGGGTAGAACGACGACGGCGCCGCCGGAGCGCCGCCGCCGCCGGCACCGTCGCCGCGGCCGCTGGTGGAGGGCTGCATGGCGTCTGCGGCGCCGCCGCCGCCGGGCCGCGAGCCGGGCGCGGGCGGCGGTCGGCCCCACATGAGCTTGCAGCGCACGCCCTTGATGGTGGGGTGCCCAGACAGCTCCTCGGCGGCGCGCTCGGCCGCGGAGCGGGTGGTGTAGGTCACAAAAGCGCAGTTCTTGACGTCCACCTGAGAGGACGGGACGTGGGGGGGCGGGCGCAGCGTGGGGAGCGTGTCAGTCAGGGATTGCGTCGCGGCCGGCGGCGCAAGGTCCGGGCGACACTCTGCGCCGCTGGCAACCGCAGCGACCCCGCACGGCACGCGCGCATGGTTCACATGTACGTGATGCACGTGCGCGTCTGTCGCTACATGGTTTGCGGCCGGTTCCCTGCAGGCTGTGCGTGCTCCGCGCGGCTGTGGAAGCGGGGGCACCACTGGCTGCACCTTGCCCGGCCGGCGGGGCGCCGGGTCGCGGCCACCGGCATGCAGCTCAGCGGCCGCAACAACACGCGGCCCCACCCGACCGTAGGGCAACGCCCTCCATGCGGCCATGCCCGGCGCGGCTGTCGCACCATATTGCGCCCCCACGGCCCACGCTCCCCGCCCCGGCTGCTGCCCCGGCCCTTCCCCGCACCTTGCGCACGCTGGCCAGCTCTCCGAACGCATAGAAGGTGTCCCGGATGTCGTCCTCGCTCATGCCCGCCTCCAGGCCGCCCAGGTACAGCGTGGTGATGGAGCTGACGGCAGGACGTTGGGGGGTAACCAGCAACGGGACAGCGGCGTCAGCACAACGGCCACCAGCCCTCCGGGTTGTGTGCATGCCTGACCCTGGTCTCCCTGGCCATGCACCGGCTGCTGCCCCACGGCCCCCGCTGCCTCAGTGCCTCGGGAAGAGCAGGCCCCCACCTGTCCTCCGGCGGCACCAGCTTGTCCTGGTCCGCCACCCGCTTGAGCATCTTGTTGGCCACGGGATCGTTGGTGCCATAGTAGCGGTCCTTGTAGCTCTGGTTGGCCAGCGCCGGGTCGGCCGTGGGCAGCTCGTGCCGGTAGGGGCACTCGGCGCCGCGCGTGCATTGGCCTTTGGCGAAGAAAGTGCACACGCGCGCTTGGTTGCGCTGCGGGGCGAGGTGCGGTAGGGCCGGAGCGTTGGTGGATGTTGTCAGGGTCAGGCGGTCGGGGTGCATTTGGGACAGGATGGAGTACACAAAGCGGCATGCGGGCCCCAAACTGCAGCAGCGTGCGGGCAGTCGGGCCTGGAGACGCGATCGCACCTTGTAGTACGGCTGCGTGCGCTGGAGGCGGTTAAGCAGCTCGTTGGGGCGGGTGGTGGTGAAGGACGAGGCTCCTGCACCTCCCGCGCCCTCTGCCTCCGCCATGGCCAGCTTATACTCCTTGCCCACGTCGCTTTGTGGCTCGTCCTCGGCCTTCACGCCCAGCGCCGTGTCGCGGACCTGCACCGGCAGCCCGTACTCCAGGTCCAGCAGGCAGACCTGGCACACGTTCTTGGCCTTGGCGACCTCCTGGCAGATAACCGTCTTTTTGTACCTGCCGGGCCGCGGAGGGGTGGAGTAAGAGACGGCGACCGGTGGAGGGGTACAGGGGTGCTGGTTTGTGCGCCTGGCGCCATAACGCACCTAGCATCGTTGCCGGGGCGCCAGCGAAAGACGGTGTAGGGGCGGCCTGAAATGTGGCAGGTGCCTCCAAACTCGATCTGCGGGCACATGCATCAATGCGTCGGAACACCAGACAGCGTAGCCTGATCGCCAGCAGCCATTTATAGCGTCCACCGATAAGCCGGCGCAAGATGCAGGACAGCCAGCCGGAACCGGGCTCACCCGCTGCATGCGCACGAATGGGTTGGGGCCCAGGCACGTCTCGCAGACGATGGGCATGTCCGACCGCTCCCATCCATCCGCGTCGGGATCACGCAGCAACCGGGCTGCCATGGTTGCTGCCGCGGTCGCTGCGATGCGCCAAGTCCGCTACCCGCTGGTGGCTGCGCGCTATTATCAAGGCGAGCTGGAGGTCTTCTATAGTGCGCAGCAATGTAAGCTGCGAAATAGCGGTGTTCGGTCAAGCAACAGAAGTGAAAGAGCGCACAGTTTGGGTCCACACCGAGAACTTGCAACGTCACGCGTCAAGTGCCTCTGCAAGGTGGTCGTGTGGGGCCTGTGAGAGTAGGCAGGGCTGGAGCGCAACGTTGCCCTTGGGGGAACCCATGCCCATGCAGCCCCGGGCCCCAAAGTCGCGCGCCTCGCACCACCCCACCCCTTTCCTCGCTCAGACGCCGTTGTCAGAGACAGCGGCCAAAATGGTGTCCCTCAAGCTGCAGAAGCGGCTTGCCGCTTCGGTCCTGAACTGCGGCCTGCGCAAGGTCTGGCTCGACCCCAATGAGGTCAACGAGATTTCGATGGCCAACTCCCGTGAGCAGTGGGGAGAACAGCTCCGGGACCCTGGGGAACAGCCGCCGCGGCCGGCATGGTCTCTGTAGGCGGCGCATCTGCTTGGGCACCTGCCTGTAGGCCATTGCGCTTGCTGCCCACGCTACCTGGGCTACTAAGAGCTCTTTCTGGAGCGGCCAGGCTGCGTGGAGCTCGCTTGGCCCTTCTCTCCGGAGCATCGTGCTAAGCGCGCGCACCTTCTCCCTGGACGTTGCAGGCCAGAACGTGCGGAAGCTCATCAAGGACGGCCTCATCTTCCGGAAGCAGCCCGTCATCCACTCCCGCGACCGCGCTCGCCGCTCGGCGGAGGCTAAGGCCAAGGGCCGCCACACGGGCTACGGTGCGTTCCAACTTTTTGACAAGGCCTTGTGAACGCCGTAGCTTGCAGATGGCGAACGCGGGCGCGGCACAGCGCCTGGACGTTGGCGAGGGCTCGGAGCCGGGCGCGCATCTCGGTCGCCTTTGCACGTGGCTCGCCAGCAGCCAGGCGCAGGGTTGCGGCGCTCTACGGCGCCCGTGGTACAGCAGCAGCTACATGCGAGCCCCTGGCTAGCACTCGGGGAGGCCCAACGCCTTGCTCGGACGCTGGGGTCATACCCTGGGCGCCAGTGGCGAGCAGCCAGCCTCCCTCGGTCGCCGGACCCCCGCCTACCAGCGCTATGCTCAGCAGTCGTCGCGGAGCCTACCGCAAGATGCGAGTACCACCCGCCAGCGCTCTGAGGCGTGCTTCGCCCCGTGGCCCCGTCGCCCGTGCGCAGGCAAGCGCCGTGGTACCCGCGAGGCGCGCCTGCCCACTAAGGTCATGTGGATCCGCCGCCTCCGCGTGCTGCGCCGCCTCCTGAAGAAGTACCGCGACTCCAAGAAGATCGACAAGCACCTCTACCACGAGCTCTACATGAAGGTGCGCTATGCTTCCGGCCGGGTGTCTGCAACTCCTGCAGTTGTTGCGCAGGGCGGGGGGCTGGGACCGAAAGCGAAATAAGGAGCCAAGGGAGGGAGAGCAATGCAAAGGGAGCGGCCATGGGTTCCGAACGAGCGGAGCCTGACAGCAATCAGCTCGCAGCGCCGGAGCAAGCGGACAGCACTGGAGCAAGCGCTGGAGCCAAAGCTCCAAGCGCCAGTGGCACGGCAGCCAGCTGCGGAGGCAGCGACGGTGGTCTGCAGCATCGGCGTACGGACGCTGGCGATGTGCCGCGGCACAGGCGCGGCGCTGCTGTCGTCGGCGCCGGCGCAAGTCAGGCGCTGACGCATGCGGCGGCAGCGCTGCAGCCGTCACGGCGGGGCTCGGGCGCGCACAGCCGCGGCAGGTCTTGCAGCCTGACGCCGGCCGTCGCAGCTGCGCGCTGCAGCGCCTACCGTCGGCAGACACCGGCGGCTGTGTGCCGGCGCCTCAGCTGTGTGCGTTCGCAGCGCTGTCGGCTGGTGGCAGCTGGCACGGCGGAACGGCTGTGGGTGCAGTCGGAGGCATGCGCTGCCAGGCGGGAATGGAACCTGGCGGCTACGCCTGGGTTCCGCCTTGCACCGCTCTACGCTGAATGATCGGCACCGCAGCATCCATCTTGATGGCGCGAAGCGGACAGCAGCGGTCGGGGCATGGAGGCCTTGGGGCAGGGCCGGCAGCGCAGCAGCACAAGCGGCGAGTATGAACAGCTGAGTCGGCGGCGCTGCTGTTCGGGCAGTCAGCGGCTGCGGTCCGGGAACCCGCGGGCGACTGGAGCTGCTGTGCACTGGCGCTGTGGTCTGGGTTGGGGCGAGCCTGGCGCTCAGCAGCCGCGGATGGCGCAGGCATGTGCCGCTTGCACGTTCCTCTCGGACGGCGGCTGCCTACCATTGCATCTGTCGAGGCTGGCATGCTCAGCTGCCCCGCTTGCCGCCGCCGTGTCGGCCTGCTGCCGGGACCGCCCGCCAGCTTCTCGGACCAGCTTGTGTTGTGCCGGGGGCCGCAGCGTCAACCGGCCGCCAGCTGGCATCGCCGCACAGCGTTTCGGTGCTGTGGCTGCCGCCCACGACGACAGCCGTTTGGCCGCAGCCGCCAAGCTACCCAGCGCCTGGCCCGCAGCCCGGCTGCAGCACAGCGGCCGCACGCGGCACGCCGCCCACGCATCGCGCGCAGGACACGCCCCTGGGCCCAGCTCCCTGGTGCTGACCTTTCCCGCTCTGCTCCACCCCGCCCCTCGGCCTCTCCGCGCAGGTCAAGGGTAACGTCTTCAAGAACAAGCGCGTGCTCATGGAGGCGGTCCACAAGCAGAAGGCGGAGAAGGTCCGCGAGAAGACCATCGCCGACCAGTTCGAGGCGCGCCGCGCCAAGAACAAGGCCTCGCGCGAGCGGAAGGCCACGCGCCGCGAGGAGAGGCTGGCCGCCGTGAGTCATGGGGGGCCGGGCGAGCGGGGGGCCGGGCCACTGGGGGACGGGCAGGAGGCCCACGGCTGGGACCAGCCCGTCATGAGTTTGGGATAGCGATACCTGCGCTGGCCGACTGGGCTGTGACTGATGGAGGCCCATGCTGCTCCCTCCCCATGCCCATTCCTCAGGGCCTGCACCTGGAGGCGCCGGCCGCCAAGCCCGCGGTCGCCGCCAAGCCCGCGCCCGCCGCCAAGAAGTAGGCGGCTGGTCGTGCCAGCTGCTGTGGGCGGCCGCCGCCTGCAACCCGGCGGCGGGGCCGCGGGGTGGTCCCGAGACCTCTGTAACGTTCCGCGGGCGCCGTCGCTTTCGCGCACACCGACCTAGCCGCCGCCGCCGCCGAGCCCGCTGCCGCGCCTAGTGGGCACACTAACACACTCGAGGGGAGGACGACGGGGATTGCGGGCCGCGGCCGCGACGCACCCCGGCGGTCCGGCCGAGGTGCGGCCGCGTGCCGGGCCCTGGGCGCCGTGAGTAGTTGCTACGCGTCAATAGTCGGGATGGGCGCCCTTAGGTTGTGTAACGTTGCATGTCCTCAAGAGTTGGCTGGACTGGCGGCAGCCCCGCTGGCTGCACTGGCGTGTGCGCATATGCGCAGCCAGCCAGTGCCGCCTTCCGTCAGGTCATAATGTGATAGCCACCAGTCCTACGTTCACCCGACCAGCGTGCAGCAGCTGCAGACCGCGATGGTGCGATCAGCGCGCGGCCGCATGTGGCGGCGAAGCCGGCACCAAACAGCACATGCAGGGGTGGACCTTTGCTAGGCCGCACATCGGCACGGGCTCAGAACCCATGCCATGCGGTGGCTCGGCTAGTCACGACGCCCACATGCCAGGCGAATGCCGCGGCAGTGACCTGACCCAACGACGGAGGGCAAGGTGCAAACTCATCATGGAACTAACGCGAAGCCAGCAGATGGTCGAGCTACAACCCCATGCACTCTCACACGTTGACACTGTTAGTACGAGTTCAAGCCGGGCGTCGGGGCTTCGGGAGGAAGCCGGCTGTTGTTGAGTTGAAAATGGGAGATACCCGTCGCCAGGAGTAAGAGCGCAGCCTAGCGCCAACCAGCGGCTGCGCTTCTGGCCTGGGAGGCGGTAGGGTGAGAACATGGGCTCTCGTGTGTGTATGCGCCGTGGCCGGACTGAAGAGCGGCGATTCACGTGGACAAGTGGTTAGCCGCCCTGGTACATATATGCAGCTTGCGCGAGGAAATGCCTATGTCAAGTTCAGCATCCAGATGTCGCGCTCACAAGCACGCTTACGTTGACCAGCCTGCCTGCCGAGGGGCACTTGGTAAACTTGCCAAGTAGTCACTGCGACCTACCAGCAGTCAGGGATTAGCGCCATGCCCACGGCACCACCGTGGCACTCGCTGCCGGATGGCCCCATGGAGGTGACTGTCGGGACACGCGCCGCTAGTGTTAGCATACATGTCGTAGATGCAGTCCCCCCATGTTGCATGGCGAGGCTAGCTACTTGGCCACTTCCGCAGCGCGCCATGTTCCCCATCGGCCGACCGCACCTCTCCTCCCCTCCCGCAGCACATCGCGGCCTGCCTGCCCCGGACGGCACGGCTGGCCGCACGCCTCGTTTGTCACTCGTGGCGCCGCGCCTTTTCACATGGCCTTCTCCAGTCACCCCTTACTCTTGACACGCGGCTCTTCGCGGGGCATGCCGCCGATAATGCCGGCGACGCCATCTCAACGCCGAAGGCTTCGCTAGGCCCGGCGTGGGACTCCCTCCTATCTTCCACCGGGCCCAATCCCGACTTGCCCTCCGTCACACTACGCGTGGCGCTGGTCTATGAGAGCAAGGCTCGCGCCGCGCCCGACGAGCGTGCGCTCGTCACGGCGCTCCGCTTCCTGGCAGCGCTGCCAGCCTACAGCCAGCGCCGTCTGCAGCTGCAGCTGCCGCTACGTTACGCGCTCCCGGAGCGCGCTCTAGCGGAGCTCACAACGGCCTCAGCATCTCCGTTAGCGCTGTCTCCGCAGGGTCCGCACGGCGGGAGAGCAGCTGACACCGTAGCAGGGAACGGCGCACACGGGCCGACAGAGCCGGGGCCGGCGTCGGGCCTGGCCCCAGTCGCGCCGTCGGCGGCGCCGGCAGGAGGCGGCTTCAGCCACCTGCGGAGCCTACGCCTGGTGCGGCCACCCTTGTTGCCTCGTTTCCATTGCCTTCGCCTTTGCGCGCCCACTCCTGCCCCATGCCGCGCCCAGCCCGAGCACGCCGTCGTCCGGTCTCGCCCCACACGTCCCCGCCGCCGCCGCACGGTCCTGCCGCCAGGTCCGTTTGCCCGCAGCCGTCCAGCCCACTCCTCCCCGCACGGTCCTGCCGCCAGGTCCGTGTTGCCGTCACCACGCAGCTGGCGGCGGCGCTGGGCGCCATGCCGGGCCTGCGCCACCTGTGCGCCTGCCACGGCAACTTGGCCGCGCTGCCGCAGCTGCTGGCGGCGGCAGGGCGGCTGCAGTGCCTGCACGTGCACGGCTACCACAGGTGGGTGGGTCGGGTCGGCTGAGGGGCAGGGGCCAGAGGGCAGGGACCCGAGCGGCCAAGGCTGAGCCGCGCCGCCCTGCACATGGACCCTGAGCCGCGGGCCGCAGCGGCTGCAGCTGCATTAAGCCTCTGCTTTGGTTGTACACTTTGTTGCGCCATTGCGTCAGCTCGCTTGGTGCCGGCGGCGCATGGGATGCGGCGGGCATGGCCTAGCCCCCGCCGCCATGCGCAGGCCCGGCAGCATGCGCACGGCGTTCGCAGGTCAGCATCAGCGTGCCCCTTGCCAACGGCCCGCCGCCGCGACATGCTGCATCCTGCCCCTCTGCCCTTCTGGCCCTTCACAGCCTCGCAATTGTGGAGGACAACCCGCACCAGGCGGCCGTGTGGAGGGCGGCCGTGCAGCTGGTGCGCTGCAGCGACCCACGCGGTGCCGGCGAGCCGGCGGCGCCAGGCGCAGGCGCGGCCCTAGACGACGGCGACGGCGGCGCCGCCGACAGTGGCGGCAGGACAGGCGCAGGCCCGCTGCGGTGCCTGGCGGTGTCGGCCCACCACCTGTACACGGACACGGTACTGGAC
Source organism: Chlamydomonas sphaeroides (assembly GCA_001662425.1). Classification (NCBI taxonomy): domain Eukaryota; kingdom Viridiplantae; phylum Chlorophyta; class Chlorophyceae; order Chlamydomonadales; family Chlamydomonadaceae; genus Chlamydomonas; species Chlamydomonas sphaeroides. The sequence continues at coordinate 27,653 of BDDC01000138.1, read as the reverse complement.
GAGTCGGAGCTGGACTTCGAGGCGGATTCGCTGCGATGGCAGATCCTGTACGACGGATCGCAGCTGCGGTCCGGATCCGGTTCCGGATCCGGTCTTTGGGAGGGTCCGGGGCCGCGTGGCCGTCACGGCGCAGGCAGCGGGCGCGGCTGCGCACACGATGCGCATGATGATGTCGACTCTGCCGCGACGGGGCTGTACGCTGGCGCCGGCAGCGGCGGCGCGGCGCTCTGCGCCGCAGCGCTGGTCGGCATGCCGTGCTGCTGCTGTGACGACGATGGCGGCGGCGGCGGCACAGCCGGTATTGGCCCGCCGTACGTTAATCCCGCGCCACCAGCAGCGGCGCAGCCGCCTGGTCAGGCCACGGCTGCCGGGCCACCGCCGCCGGCGCAGGCTGCGGGCCTGCCGCCTTGCCCGGGGCTGCTGCTGCGCCGCTCGGGCAAGAGGGAGGTCCGGCTGATACCGCCGGCGGCGCTGGCGGCGGAGGCGGCCCAGCCGCACTGGCGGCACCTGCAGTACGCCCAGCTCGCGCTGACGGCGCCGCCAGCTGCCGACGGCGCCGCTGCCGCCGAAGAGGCTGCGCCGCCGCCGCCGCCACCCGACGCTGCCGGCGTCACGCTGGCGCCGCTGGCAGCGCTACCTTTGCTCACGGGGCTGTGGCTCGACCCAAGCGACGAGTGGGAGCAGGAGGCATCGCCGCCGCCGCCGCCACCTGGCGGCAGCGCCGCCGACGGCGCCGTCACGGCACGGTGGGTGCGCGTGGGCGACGTGTGGGGGCCGCTGCACAGCCCTCGCTCGCCGGCTGAGGCGCACGATGACGTACTGGATGGAGCCCCGTACGCTGCCGTACTGGCGGGCTGCGGCGGCGGCCTGCGCTCGCTGGCCCTGGGCGATCGCCGTACGCCGTTCCTTGGCGTCGGCGACGGCGCCGCCGCCACCCTGGCGGCGCTGACTGGCCTCACTAAGCTGCACCTCTCGGCCGGCTACACTCTGCCGCTGGGCGACGCCGCCGCTGCGGTGCCGCCGGCGACCGCCGCCGCCGTCGCCGCCGACAACGGCTGGCTCGGCCGCGCCGGCGCGGCGGCGGCAGCCGACGGCGCCTGGTGGCGGCGGCTGCCGCCCCGCCTGGCGGCGCTGGGGTCGCTGACGGCGCTGCAGCGACTGGCGTTGCACTTCAGCAACCCAGCCGGCGTGCCGGCGTCTGTGAGCCAACGCGCGCTGCCGCCCAGCCTCACGTCGCTTTCGCTTTCGGGTGTGGTGCTACTGCCGCCGGCCGCCGCCGCCGTCGCCACCCGCAACGGCCCGCTGGCACTGCTGCGCGAGCTCCACCTCGCTTCGTCCTACGTGGCGGCGCCGGCGGCGCTGGGCTGCGGCGAGCGGCTGCGGCTGCTCAGCCTCAGCGACAGCGGCCTGGGCGGCGCTGCGGACGACGGAGGCGGCGCAGCAGCGGCAGGCGCGGGGGGTGATGGGTCTGCTGCCTTCGCCGCAGGCCCGGCGGCGCTGCTGCGGCGCTGGCACGGGCTGCAGACGGTGCGGGTGCAGGGCTCCGCCGCCAGCTCCAGCGCCGTGCGGCTGCCGTGGGGAGGTGAGCCGCGCCGCCGCAGCTGTCGCTGTCGCTGTCGCTGTCGCTGTCGCTGTCGCTGTCGCTGTCGCTGTCGCTGTCGCTGTCGCTGTCGCAGGTCTGTTGCGTGTGCTCGTGTCGGCAGCTTCCGGGTGTGCCGCGGTGTGCCGAGTCGGCCCCGCCCCCAGCCAGCCAGGTGCCGGCACTGCGGCCCCGGCGCCGCGGCCCATGCAGGCAGGCAAGCGCCAGCCTGGGGCCCCTGCCCGCTGAGGGCCAGCCCCCACGAGCGCCCCAGCACCAAGCCCACCGCCCGCTCCCCGCCGACCGTCCCTCACCGCAGGCCGCTGCTGCCTGGACCTGCTGTCCCGCACCGGCATGGACGTGCTCGCCGCCTGCCTGCCCGGCCTCCGTGTGCTGCAGCTCGCGCTGCCGGAGCCGCCGCCGGCCATGACCAGCGGCGCCGTGCTTGGCGGCCAAGCTGCGCCGTCGCGGCCGTCGCCGCTGCCCGACTGGCGCCTCACCGCTGGCGGCGCCGCCGCCACGTCGGACGCCGCTGCCGCCGCCAGCTCTGGCTGCGACCTGACGCACCTGCTCGCCCTGCTCTGCCGCCGCACGCCGCGGCTGACCTCGTTGCGCGCCGTCGCAACCGCGGCCGACCGCGCAGCCGGCGAGGCCGCCGCGGCGGCGGCAGCAGCGACGCTGCCGCGCGGCCTGGGCTGCCTGGAGGCGCTGACGCTGGTCCTGGACCTAGCGCTGCCGTACCTTGTGTCGCAGCCGCAGCCCGAGGCGGCCGCCCGGGCGTGGGCGGCGTGGCTGAGGGAGCGCGAGGCGGAGCTGCAGGTGCGGTGGGGCCGGGCTGGGCGGGCGGCAGCAAGCGGCCCAGGGAGGAGCTGCGGCCAGCTGCGGCCAGGTAGTGTGCGCCCGGGGGGCACTTTCACGGGGCAGCCCGCCGAGCGCAGCGCGCCCGGACTGGGCGCGCTTGGCCCCAGCGATACGGGGGCGCACGCCCTCCTCCGCCCTCTGCCCTCCGCCCAGCCTGCAGCAGGTCTGCAGCCGCTGCACCTCAGCCCTGCCATCCCCGCCCCGTGCACCACACCCCCGCCTCGCACCCGCACCCGCGCCCGCGCCCGCGCCCGTCCTGCTCCATCAGGCCGCGCTGCCGCACACGTGCGTGGCGCTGTCGCCGCACCCAAACGCAGCCTCGCGCGCGCGGGATGCCGCCCGCTCGCAGCCGGTAGCGGCGGCGGCCGTGGCCGCGTCGGCGGCGACGTGAGCGCAACCCCCGGACGCTTGAAGGGTTGTGTCCCAGTGTTATGTGTAAGGGTTGCGTGTTGTGTTGTGGTGCACACGGTACGGCAGCTGGCGGGCAGCTGCGCAAGCACCAGGGGAACAGGAGGAGGGGCGTTCGGCGAGTGAGGCAGGTGGCAGGTGGCGGGGTCCGCGTGCCGCCGGCCGTTGCGCTGGCGCCGGTGGAGATGGGTCCGGTGGCGGGCGGCGTCAGTCAGGCCAGGGAGTCGTGGGGGCTTCCCGAGCGCTGTGCTGGCGCGTCAGTGTGTTCACCAACACGTTGAAGCGTGTTGGAGTAACACGCCCCGTCGCTGTGTGCACGCTTGCATGCGGCGCTGGTGCTTGGGCGCACGGGGGGCTGCGATGGTGCATAGCCCTGGGCGGCGAGGCGAGGACTTGCGGGCCGCCGTGTGGGCTAGCCTGACTGGGGCCAGTAGAACAGCGAGTACGCGGAGGCAGTATGCGGAGTATGGAGCTTCGAGCATTCGCGGCGAGCAGGAGGTCAAGTGTGAGGTGCACTCAGTGCGAGCGCACGACGTGCACTTTAGCGTTGGGTATTTGAAATGAAGCAGAGGGTATGCGCGAGCCCAAGTGCTGCGCCTCCCTTGCGGGCGCATGGGGCGAACGGCCAGCAGCTGCACCGGGGCCCGAGCATGCCAGCGGGCGGTGCAAACGGGCGGTGCAAAGGTGCGCTGCCCCGCGCTGCCCATGGCAAAAAAACCCGGATGTCGCGAAGGCAGCCGTGGCTGCAACGGCACCAATGGTCAACCCATAGCTGGCATCTCACGCCGTGCCACTCGACGGCACAGCTGCAGCACGGCGCTGCTGCAGCACGGCCAGGCTCAGCCTCATAACTGACCGACCCGTACCATCTTCCGAGCCCGGTTCTTCATTGAAGGCCGGTGCCCTCACCCGTACAGCCCTCGCTGCATGCCCGGCGCCACGCCCGGCAGCCGCACCTGCACCTACCTGCACTGTTGCACTCCAAAAGCTGCCTCTCTCGTTGCCGCGGCCCGTCACGTGCGTCACGTTTGGTCACGTTAGGCGCGTCACATTAGGTCGTGACCTGTTTCCTAAGGGTTGTTGGCGCCTTATGGCGCCTTCTGGTTCACTGTAATATGGTATGTACCTAGCGACGTTAGCAACAACAGGAAGCGCCACATAATGCCGCGCACAGTTCTTCCTCCACAACCAAACGCTGTCTCTCTCCTTCACCCTACCATCGGTGCTGATTGCTGCTGCTGCCACATAGACGTCGGGGGCGAGGGACAGGCGCTAGCTCAGCGAATGCGGAAGCGGCATCGGCAGCTTGGCCTCTTGATGGCCTGCGGGCGCCTAAGCTACCGCCTTGAGCTCTGTCTTGTGTACCCACGAGCAGCAACTGCAGCTATATCTGCATCCTATTGGCATCAGGCAACGGCCGCGGCCTGGTCCGTCAGCCAGTTGACACTTGCTGTGCTGCCCGTCGTGGCGCCGCCGAGCCCGGGCGCGGCACGACGTCGACCCTTCACGGCGTCGCGGAGGCAACTTGCTCGTCGCTATCTCAGTGGGCTGTGGTCGCGACATGGGCGGCAGCGGCGCTGGCAACAATGCCATCGGGGGCCTGTATCATGCCTCGAGCCATCAGCGGCGCACTGGTGCAGGCGCTGGTACCTCACCCCAAGTGAGTGTGGCTGGCCCCTACGAACCCCAGTTACTTAGAACCCCCCACCACCCTGCCAACCGGCCACACCAATCAACTCGATGCACTGCACACCTTCAGCCCCACGTCACCTGAGGAACCCCAAGCCAATAGCCCCACCAAAACCGCCCCCTGCCCCGCCCCGCCCCGTCCTGGTACCTGGGCCCTGTTCCTGGGCTGATGGCCATGGCATTGCAGCTGCCCCCCAAGCATCGGCCCACGCATGGGGAAGCGGGTTGCACGCTAAGCCTTAGCGCTGGAGGCGAGGGGCTTGGGCCTGGTCTCGTCACCCGTCGCCAAGCTGTCTGGCGGGTCTTCAGGCCACGCTGGATGTCGTGACTGTTGGGCCACCCAGGTCACGAGGTCGTGAATAGTCACCGCTGCTGCAAAGAAGCTCGCGATAATGTCCGGGAGAAACCGAACGTCCTAGGAATTTATCGGCACTGAGCACGAAACATTGCATTGAATTTCCGCGGCTCTCTGCTATATATGCTTCCTGCATAGGCGTCGCGCAGGTGCAACCAGGGGAACCGTACGCGCGCCCCCTCAGCTCGTGTCGCCCCACTACAGCGCCCACTGTAGGAATTTTGCACAGCATAATTCATATACGATAGGCCAACGTGAAGGCGCAAAAGCGGACTAGCGTAACAGGCTCGTATAGGCAGTACTCGGTTTTACGCGCGTCTTAGGACTGGGCCGCCTAACAAGACAAGGAACTCGCTCTCGATTGAGGTGTTCAAGTCTTGCCACGCGCGAACAAGGGTCTGCTACAAATTGTCCACCAGAACAAGAACCGGACTGCTGCCAGAATAACACAAGAGACGCGAAGCCTTGACGGCGAGCTACAGGCGGCGCACGCTCTGCAGCCTGGCGCTGCGGACATGGAGGCGGGCTCTCCCTCGCTTCATCCGGTCGCAGCCGACGCGCCGGGCCGCCTGCATCGCCTGACTGTCCTCCGCACGCTACTTGATACTTACGGCTCTCAGCTCGAAGTCTGCAATGTGCTGGGGGACCGCCTGGCTACAATGGCGACGCAGGCGGGCACAATGCAGCAGTGCCTCGCGCTCTGCCTGGAGCGTTCACGCAAGCGGCATCGACGCGATATTGTAGTATCGTCAGAGTCACTCGCTGATATGAGGCCTGTGATAGGCCGTGACGACATAGGCGGTGAGTGCGAGGCACGCGCCGCCGGGTGCATCATGTTGGGGCCAACGTCTACGCTTTCTTGCCAGGCCTCGCCTCACCACCAACGCGCCTTAACGAACCTCACACCTCGGCATGTGTGTGTGTGTGCGCGCCGGTGCTGCTGCCGTGCAGAGGTCAACCCGTTGACGCCCGCGGGGCTGCCAACACAGCCATCAGCACCGCTACTGCTGTCGGCCGCCCGTTCCTCGTTGCCGTTCTGGGACGGCTGCGGCAGCGCCGGCGGCGGCTTCCCCGTCA
>BDDC01000138.1:1337-21294 GCA_001662425.1 Chlamydomonas sphaeroides | reverse complement strand
TCCCTCAAGCGCCCCTTCGCCGAGCGCACCCTCAGCGGCTCCTGCTGCGAGCAGCCCTCCTCGCCGGCGCCGCTTTCGCCCTCTTTCGCACCACTCGGCGGCGGCAGCCCCGAGCCCAGCGCCGTGACCTCCCCCGCGTCAGGCACTTATGCGGAGGGGCTTACGCACAGCCGCAGCAGCCGCCGCGGCCGGCTGTCCCGGCCCCGGTCAACTTCCCTGGCCGCTGGCAGCGCGCAACCGCCGCAGGCGCTAGGCAGCTTTGCAGCTCCCGCCGCCGCTCCGCCACCTCCTGCCAGCAGTGCGCCGCTCGCCTCGGCTGCCACGGCTGCGCACAACGCGTTCGCCTTCAGCCCTGCCTACTTCAGCAACCCGGCCGTGCTGCAGCAGATGCAGCAGCTGCGCGAGGACAGGGAGCGGCAGCAGCAGGAGCTGTCGCGCAAGGCGGCGGCTCAGGCGGCTCTGCAGACGCACCACGATCAGCGCGCGGCGCAGCTGTCGATGCTGCAGCAGCTGGGTCAGATGCAGCAGGCGCAGCTGCAGCAGCTAGGCCAGCTGCAGCAGCTGACGATGTCGGTGGCGGGGCCGGTGCAGGACATGCAGCTGCAGAGCCAGCAGCGCGGCGCCGCGCCGCCGGTGGCGGCAACGGCTGGGCCCAGCGGCTGGTCGGCTGACATGAAAGCAGCGCAGCCAAGTGCTGTTGTGCCTGTTGTGGCGGCACGTCAGCCGCGGCCGGTGCCACTGGCCGGCCTCGTTGGGACTGCTGCCGACGAGGACGCAGCGGAGGCAGCTGCTATGGATGCTGCCCTGACGCTGGGGCTGCTGGAGGACGACCACACCGGCGGCGGCGGCGGCGGCCCTGGCCTTGTAGATGCTGTCGCCGTGATGCGCTGCGGTCCGTTGTCGCTGCGCGGCGTTGTGTCCGGCGCCGGTCGCAGCGCATCGGCGCCCAGCGCCGCTACGCACTTCAGCGGGCCGGCTGTTGCGGCAGCCACCTTTTGTGACGGATCCTGGGACTCCTGGCTCATGCAGGGCTTGGAGGGCCTGTAGCTCAAGGCAGAGCGAGTGGGCACCGGTACGCATCGGTACGCGCTGGCGCTTGTGTGTGCGGACCCGCCCCGGCACGACCGGCTCGCCCGGGGCCCCGCGTTAGGCCTCGCTCAAGCTCAAGTTGCACGTGGGGAGCGGCGTATGAGCAGGCGACGGACCGTGTGTTTGCTGCAATCGGTGTGTGTGTTTAAGTGACGTGTGCGTGCGCTGCTCGCTCGGTTCGCACGCTATAGTACGGCACGGCGCGGGATGAGGGCGGGTGTTCCACTTGAGGAGAGTGTCATGCAGAGCGGGATGCGGCGCGACGTGCGGTCGTGGTGCTCGCTCGCATGGCCGCAGGGCAGACCGAGTAGCTCAGGCTATCGAAGAGCGCAGCGTGCCGCTGCGCGTGTACGCAGGCGGCAACGACCTGCCGCGACACCGCTGAGCTGGATGGAGTCGATTGGGTCGAGCTGGATGTGCCACATGCCAATCGACGCGCGCATGCCGCCGTGGAAACCATGGCGCGCATCGCACACGTCACCTAGAGATGGCGCGCGGGGCATCCAGCCTGGCCAGGGGCAGGGCCGTGTGGGTTCAAGGCCTGTGATCGGACTCGCCTTCTCTCAGTCTTATGTCCCTCTATCGATACGTCTGCACCTCTCGAACGCTTGGAGGATATTGCTCGACGCGCAGTGGCCGGCGTGGGCGCCGCCGTGGGTACGTGCGGCGTGGCACTTGCTGGCGTGAGAACTGGCGCGGCCTCCGGACGGGCGGCCGGCGCTCTGGCGCTGCGGGGGCTGGCCCGAGTGGCGGCGCGTAGTGGGGCCCTAGCCTCGTGCGGCAGCCGGGGTGCCGTGCCGCTGCCCGGTAGCAAGCAGTAGGCTGCCTGGGGGCGGCCTTCAAGGGGTTTGGATTCGGACGCCCCTGCTGGCGCAGCGCCGCGCGCGGAGTGGGGTGAGTTGGGTTGGGTGGCTGTGGCGCACCCGGACGGGTTCGGGAAGGTGGGTGCCGGCTGCTAACGTTTTTGCTGGCGGCTAGGCCGTGGGCCGGACACAATTGCGCACTGGGGGCCCTGGCCCCACGATTGAAGTTGCTGTGTTGTTGTTGTTGTACGTGCGATGCGGGTGCCCACCGCGCATGCAGTGGAGGCCTCGTTAGCAGGGCCCGGTCGTGGCTCTTTCCGCAAGCGAAGCTCAGTAAGCTCAAGGCCATCGTGCGGGTTCGGACTTGTATTGCGCGGCCGGGCATCGCGCGGCCGCCCCATTGCCGTCGGGTGCCGGCCGGTTTTGTTGCGCTCCGTTTGGGCTCCCTTCCGAAGCCCATGCGGCAAGGGGCCCATTAATCTTATTGAAGACAGCGAAGCAGGGGCCTCCAGGGGCTCCGGCGCTCCCTGTTCCTGCGTGTAGGCTGTCCCGCCGCGCGCCCTGCCAGCCCTGATGAGCTGCTGGCGCTCCTTGGCCCCGCGCGGCGCCAACTGAGCACGTGCGGCACGGCCGCGTTCGAAGGCGGCGCCGAGCCCGTTGGGGCTGCGGCACGTGTGCCGCGTTGTTGTGTGCGAGAACGTAATCCGTGTGCGCAGTTGCGCCCCTGGTTCGCCCTTTCGCGCACGTATGTGTTACGATAAGAACGGCGCGGGCGCGTCGCTTGGCGGCGTGCTGTTGGAGTGCCGGGGCGTGGCGAGGGAGGTTTACACGCGCCGCCGGCCCGTGGCGCGGGAGGATGGGCGGTTGGAGCGGCGGGGAGTCTGTGTGCTTGCTTCTTGTGGCAGCGTTTATGTGATCGCAGCGCGGTAGTATGTGTGCTTCGTCCCGTGCAGTGTATGCAGCACGCGGTTGCGTGCGTGTGTCACAGCCTGGCGTTGTGCTTTAGCGGCGGCTAGAGCCAGAGCTTGAGACGGCACCGGTCACGAACCAGTCGTGGTATTGTGTGGACCCGGCCGCGTCGCGTAGCGCTATGCCTGGAACGTGGGCCGATGCCGACCGCTGCGGCTTGCCACCGCTGGGTCACCTTAAGTACGCTTCCTCGGGTCCAGCTAGCAGCGGTTTGGCTTTGATCGTCAGCGCACGTGCGTGCGGGGAGCCAGGCAGGAGGCCTCCTGCCAGGGGCACAGCCGACGTGGTCACGTGGGCGTTTGTGTGTTGGTGTGTCGCTGCTGTGTGTGTGTGTTTGTGTGTGGGGGGGAGGACAGGTGCGTGCCTTGCCCCGCTCTCCCTGGGGCACCTGTCGTCGCTTGCTGGGCGGCTGTTCTGTTGGCGACGGCGGAGCCCCTGGCGGTGCCTCGTCGATTTCTGCTTTGTTCTTTATTTGAGAAGCAGCGTCAACATCAGTCTGCGGCGGTAGTACGAGCATAAGTGCGCCAAGCGCGGCTGGCTGCCGGCGGCCGTGCGCGTGGCAGTTTGTTGGTTGCAAGCCGCCCGCGTTTCCAGCGTGTAAGCATTGGCGCGAGTTACCGCAGTCCGGGTCAGCAGGGGGCGACAACGCGGCCAGCCTGAGTGAGGCAGAAGCCGGCCCCCCCAACCATGATTATTGAATGGAAGCGAACCCAGCAGATAAACATGTCCCAGCTGCGCATGGGTGCATGGCTCGCCCCCAAAAGAGACGACCCAGACCAGATGAACACCGTCGGTCATTATGCGTTTGTAGCTTGGACTATTTAAGGGGTCTTGGGCACACCGACATCCGTACCCTCACCCCACGGGCCGGACTAAGCCGCCTCGTGGCTGTCATGGGCTTCAGCCGCACTACATCCACCAAGGGTTTGCACCAAGTGCATATTTCGTACTTGATAAACTAGAACGAAGTCACAAAAAGGAGTATCTGTACTTGCGCTACCTTGGTGCCCGAGTCGAACGGCTCGTGCCCCTTTAGGGGCGAGCCAATGGTTGAACCACAAACCGGAACCGAGCCTGTGGCACGGGGGAAGACGAGCGGCCAGGAGGTCTCCTCCGAGCGGCAACTCGGTCAGCGTAGGCCGTGGTCAAGTGCAAGCAAATCGGCGTCGACGGGGTGACGGGGCCTAATGATAATCCCGCCCTTCCCATGCCAGCAGCAGTTGGTTGAGTGCCTGTGAGGGGCGAGCTGCAGGGACACGGGCAAAGCCATGGCAGGCACTACCGGGCGGCTGGGGTGCTGTTACTCAGGTCGGTTGCTGCGGTTGTGGCAACGATGTCAAAGGACGTCGTCTCGCTTGGCTGGAGTGGCAATGTCGGTGGGCTGTATGTTGGGGGATGCCGGGCTTGCAAACTGACGTGCTTGACCGTGTGTGACGCAGGTACCGGACGGTTGACCCTCAGGGTTCCCCACCGCCTGCTTAAGATTTACGAATGGAAGTTAATAACCGGAGCGTCCTCCATGTGCAATCCACCAGAATCCACAGTGCATGTCGTGCTGGCTTTTGGACGGAGGCTTCGATGTCAGGATGAAGAATGAAAACCGTGCTGGCCGTGCTGGCCTCCAGGGGCCTCCTGGTGCTGGCTTGCTGCACTCCCGCGGGCGTCACGCCCGGCGTCACGCAGGAGCCCGCGACTGCGCAACCTGCGCAGGGGCGTGACAGCAGGGCGCCTGTGCAGGCGCTGGCAGATCTAGGTCCCGCTGTCTAGGCTCGAGACAATCGCTACACTCCCTTGCTAATTGCTGTCATCTGCGCACGTGCCGCCTAAGTCCTCAGTCCGTACGCCGTCAGAACAATTTATGCGATACGCACCACTGCGATACGACCCACAGCGCACGAAGCTAAATGATGACGCCTGTAGGAGCAACACTACGCCCCAAGCAAACTCGATCGCTGGTCGACGCGAATTGTCGAGCGAGTGTAGGCAGGGAATCCCGCCAACGCCACTATAGTCGCCACCAGATACACGGCCTGCCATTGTTGGACTCAAGGCACTGACGCTCGTCTAGTAGGCGGTCGGCGGGTTGGAGCACACCCCGTGCGCAGTGCGCTCGGCGTTCAGCAGCAATTGTGGCCCAGCAACTTCAGCCGGCGCCTGGCCGTGGGGCCTTTCCTGGAACTTCTCGCTGTGCCAGCAAGGCGCCGCGGCATCGCGGAAGGGGCTCGTGCTGCTCCCAGCCGAAGGCGGCCCTTGAGACAGCCTACACAACAGGATGACACAGCGGGGGGCCACGCCTACAGAGCCCCCGTGCGGCTCGTGCTAGCCGCTCGTTTCCGGGCCAGCTGCTTAGTTGGTCAGTGGGCCCAGGAGGGTCAAGGCAGGGGCCGCGGGGACGTGGCCGCTGGGGCCGCCGCTGGGGCACCTAGCTCCACGGCCACGCCCAGCGGGGCCCTGGATGTTCACCGGCTTGGACACCGGGCTGGCCTGGACACCGGCGGTCACGCCTGCACGACGAGCGGCTGCCGATAAGTGCGCTCCAGTTGGGCGCCGCGGGCCCGCGGCGGAGGGAGCGGGAGGCGAGGACTGCGTAGAGGTGAGGCGGGGTCCAATGGTTACAGCGGGGCGTTAGGCAAGTGGTTCTGCACGGCCCGCGCACCAACCGGGACCATAGGCCTCGCCTCATGCCCCTGATCGGCAACCGCTTTCTCGGCTCTCGAACTCCGTTGTCAGACTCTTGCTCTGGACCCGTGACAGCCTCGTAACTTTCTTATTAGGAAGGTTACAAGGTTTGTGCACTGCAACTATGACTTGATACAGTAGTTATGAGAAGCACCGGGCAACGTAAGCAATGCTAGCAGCCGTAACGCGTAAGCGTGGGCCTAGAGTCGAGAGATATTTGTTACGTCCTAACATGAACCTTGTTCAATGACCAATGATGTTCAACACGCTAATACAACGTAAATGCGACAGTGGGCGTAATAACAGGAAATCTGTTCGCGCGGTGCATGTTTGCCACCTGCCGCTTTAGCAAGTGGTTGACACGAACTGATAAGCGTCAGAGAGTTCAACGCTGCCTCGCTGCTGCTGGCCGACATGGAGGGTGGCCCGCCCAAGCCCAACAGAACAACTGACGCTGCAAGGCGCGCGCTGCGCGTCAATGCGCTCAGCATCCTCATGACGTCTTACAGGGACCAGCTGCTGCTATGCAATGATCTTGGCGATCGCCTTGCAGCGATGGCGGCGCAGGCAGGGACGTTACAGGATTGCCTCGCGCTGTGCCTGGAGAGCAAGCGCAAGCGGCCGCGACGCGACCTCCTTGCCTCATCGGAGTTGCACACTGGTGCAAAGGCTGTACCGGGCCGTGGCAGTGAGTGCGACACTCGCGCCGCCGGGTTACGTTGTGGATGACGTGCACGCAAGTCCCCCTCACAGACACGCCCCCCACACCTCAACGGCATAACCCGGACATGTGCGCCGCCGCGGCTCGCTGCTCTGCAGATGTCAACACTCTTACGCCCACAGTGCTGACAGCACAGTCGCCAGCACCGCTACTGCTGGCCGCCGCCCGCTCTTCCTCGCTGCCGCACTGGGGCGGCTGCGGCAGCGCCGGCGGCCTCCCCGTCGCCCGTCAGCCCAGCTCCTGCTCCCTGGGCGCGGCAGAGTCCGGCCCCAGCTCCACTTCCTCCCTCAAGCGCCCCTTCGCCGAGCGCACTCTCAGCGGCTCCTGCTGCGAGCAGCCCTGCTCACCAGAGTCACAGCCGTCCTCCTTCGCAGCGCCCTTTGGCAGCCCCGAGCCCGGCGCCGTCAACTCCCCCGCCCCCGTTGTCGGCTCTACGCATCCGAGCAGCCGCCGCCGCAGGCTATCGCAGGACCGCTCATCGGCCCTGGCAGCCGGCAGCGCGCGACTGCTGCAGGCAGCGCTCGGCAGCTCGGCAGCAGCGTCTGCCGCTCCCGCGGTCGCCCCTTCGCGGCGGTTGCATGGCGGCAGCGGCGCGCCGCCAGCAGCCGCTGCAGCGGCGGCTTCGCATGGCGTGCACGCCCTCGGGTTAGGCTCTGGCAGCAACCCGGCCGCCCTGATGCTGCAGCTGCAGCAGCTGGGTCAGATGCAGCAGGCGCAGCTGCAGCAGCTAGGCCAGCTGCAGCAGCTGACGCTGTCGGTGGCGGCGACGCACCGGCAGCCGCAGGGCCCGCAGACCTGCATTCCGCCGCCAGCTCCCGCCGCTGGCCCCAGCAGGCGCTGGAAGGTGGCAGCAGCACCTGCCGAGGAGGCTCGGCTGCCGTCGGCGCCGCCGGCCACCAGCTGCGGCGCCGCTGACGGCGACGCGGTGGAGGCAGCCGCCATGGACGCTGCCCTGGCGCTGGGGCTGTTCGAGGACTGAGATGGTAGCGACCGCGGCAGCGGCTCGCCGGTCGCTGCTGCCGCGGACACCAGGCCGCTGCCGCTGCCGTCGCCGCCGCCGCCGTTGTGGAAGTCGCCGCCGGCGCCGGTGGCGGGACTCCTGCAGTGGCATCCAGTGGGTTAGCTGAACGGCTGCACGTGCGTTTAGTCGGCCACGTCGGTAGCGAGCACGGCCTAGCGCCTCACTAGGGAGCATTTGCGCCAGGCCTCGTCAAGGCCCAGCTCGCTCGCAGGGGCCGCGTGCGCTGAACTGCGTGCCGCAAGCCTGACGGACTTGACTAAATGTGAACGGGTTTCTGTGTCTGTGGGCATGATTGCTAGGCCGATGGGACTCGGTGGCCCCAATACGGCGCGTGCGGCAACGTCCGGCAGCTGCGCACCCAGCAGGCTGCACCCAGCAGGCTACCGACATGGGGCTGCTGGCTGCTTCCTGCAGTCGGTCAGGGTCGGTCGGTGGCGCGCGCGGTGGGCTTGGCGCGTCAGTTGAAATGAATGGGATGAAAGCTCATTACGGACGCTCGATGTCAGTACGCAGTGGCACTAGTACAGACGAACGGCGCGCTATGCTGCACGTGCGTGCTCGCGGATTGCCGTCGCCGGGTGGGGTTGCCGCGTGCGGTGGCGCGCGCCAGGCCGGCCGGACGTCCTGCCGTCGCTTGGGGCGGCGGTGGGCCACAACTGGCGGCGAAGGCGCGCTGCAGTGCGCGCTCGTTGCTGGGAGGGACAGCGCGTGGGCGGCGCCCCTCCCTGGCCCTCCCTGGCGTTTCTGACCCCAGCAGTCAGCTGCGGGGCTGTGCGCAAGGCCGGGGGCGGGGCTGAGTGCCGCTGGGCTTGGTTAAGGAATTGCTCCTGTGCCGCGCGCTGCTGGGCTGCTGAGTGCACGAGCCGGAGCGAAAGGTCTTGTGGGGTGTGTGTTTGTGTGTGGCTGGCTGCCGTGTGTGTACAGGATCGAGAGGCAGGCAGCTTGGTGTGTGACGGGGCTTCGATTGTGACGGGGCCACTTTTGCCACAGACGGGGATGTGTCGAGCGGTGTCGGGGCTTGGCTCCGCTTGCATCGCGTCGACGGACGCTGCTGCGGCTGCGCGTTGCAGGTGGCGTGCGCACAGTGCCAACTGTCGAGTTGGCACAGCTCTTTCGCTAGCGGCCGGTGCGGCTGTGCGCGGGCTGCGCCGCGGCGCTGCTGCCAGGCGTCGAACACCGTCCTTCCCGGCGCCGCGCGCGGGGTCACTGAGCACGCGCGCGGTGTACCGTGCTACAGGGTTGCTACAGGAGACTGGCCACCGCTTTCTGTGCGCTGATGCAAGAGCCGCGTGCTGCTTCTTGCCTAGACAGCGCGGGTCCTGCGGCGGCACGGCCCGATACCCGCGGCTGTCCCCGCGGCGCAGGAGGTGGCAGTTGTCGAAGGGGCCGGGCCGCTCGCCTCGGATTCGGTTGCTAGCTACCGGAATGCGCCGCGTGAGAGTAGTCGTCTGTGTACTGCAGCTCGGCAGGTCGACCGCTTGGTGGCCATTTCAATATTTCGTTGCGCGCGGGGTGAGGTGTAGTGGCGGCAGGGCATGGCTCCTAGGCTAATGTGCCAGGCGAGCCCCCTTCCGGTGCAGCGGTGCTGTATGATAGTATGCAGGTAGCTTCGGACAGAGCCGAGGGCGCCTAATATGAGCTTTTTACATGGCCTGCCTACCCGACGCTACTTCCCTGCTGCACGCAACGCCGTTTGGGGCATAGCCCCCGTCGCGCAGCGGCATAGCCCCCTGCAGTGGTGCCGTGCTCGCTGGCGTGTTGGCTGGCGTGTTGGCTGGCGTGTTGGCTGGCGTGTTGGCTGGCGTGTTGGCTGGGGTGGGCGCTGGGGTGGGCGCTGGCGTGCTCGCTGGGGTGCGCACATGCATGCATACCCCTCGCGGGTCGGTGTTGTGTTGACCCCGGCCCCCGTGTGTTCACAAATAGGTGTGTGTAATGCGCCTTGCGCTCGCAAGTGCCCCTCTGGGGCTCCAATGCTGCGGGTGCCCCAGGGCCAGCGCAAAAACGTACAACATATGCGTACGGACTCTGTGTACATGCTTGTAGATACGAATGATTTGGTACGGTTGGTTGTGGCGTAGATGTTTTGCTGGTGACGCCGGCTATCTCGGCTGTGGCGCGTACGTTGTGTGCGGGCGCTTTGAATTGCATGATGGCTGCTGGCCCAGCTTGCCGTATCACGCAGCGTATCTTACAGCATGCGTTGTCGTGCCTGGATGTGTCGCTGGTCAGTAGCCTTACCACTTTCAGGGTAACCGTGGGACGCTGCTTCGGCGTGCTTGCCGCCCTCGTATGCCACAATACCTCGTAACCTTTCGAGACGCCGCGCACCGTCAGGGCTCTGGGCCGCCTCACAGCGCTCACGATCCGGTGTCTAAGTAATGCTCCTTTTGACTTGCAGCAATGGTGATTACGTTGTTGTGTTTGGTGGATGGATGCCGCGAGCTGCGAGCACTGGCGACTGGGTGCTGGCAGGCCGGTTCGTAACCGTGTTGTAACCCACCAGCGGAGCCCTACCTTATATAACGAAGCCACCATACCATGTGCGTGCGCCACAGGCCCCGACCTGACACGATACGGCATGCATGGTATCGAGCAGCGAGTTGAGCAGGGCTCAGAGCTGTTGAGCGGCTTAGCACGATGCGGCGCGCCGCCCTTCCCGGATTGAAGCGCACCAGGCTAGGGCGCCGGCTTTTCCCAAATACCCTCCAATGACTTCCCCACTGGTCCTCAAATTAAAAGGGCTGGTTGCAGGCCTTGCCCACTAATGCCGAGCGGCACACGGCACGACCAAACCGTAGGCCGAACCACCCCACATCTCTCTTGGTTTCAATCTTTCAACGTACGCCATGCGAGGCTCCCCACATGCCCTCCCAGACCTCCCTCGCAGTACAGGTTCCTCCGCTCGCGGCTGCGCGTGGGCGGGGTTGGGAACTTGGGATGATCCTCACGGCCATGCAGTCACATGTGTCCTGATGACCGTCAGGCGTTAGGGTTCGTTGGGTCCGTGTCAGACGCCGCTCGCCCTTTATGCCAGTACTGGCGCTGTATGTTGAATCGCGCCGAGCCGAAGCATATTTGAAGACTTACCGAAGGCAGCTAATAGCGTCCTAGCAGCTTGAGCTCTACCATTTGCAGTCACAACCCCATACCTGGTTCCACAGGGCTGCAGCAGACGGTCCTGCCCGATTGGCTCGACACAGCGCGCCAGACGCGCGAATGCGCGCGTCGAAGACGGAGCTGGCCACTAAGGCAGGGTGAATGGTGCACGCCAGCGCTGACACTACAACCGCTGCTGATAAGGTAAATGCACACTAGTAGCTCATCTTACTGGTTGTAGGCATGCGCCCGGCGAGAGAAAATCACAACTTCCGCCGCAGCACGCGATGTCCACAGCAGTCCTCACCGCGCTGTCTCCAGCCGAGCGCATCAGCCCCAACCACAATGCTCCAGGCATCGCGGACGCTTGGGCCATCGCTGCGTCCATGGTGGCCAATGTGCAGCCGCGTTGCCGCCGACTGTTAGGTAGGCGACGGCTGTGGTCATGGCCCTGGACGACCTGCCTGCCCTCCAGGCACCGCGAGACAACTGCAGCCTGGGGCGTACAGCTTGGCCTGCATTCGACCAGGATTGTCCAGATGAGACGCCACTGGGAGGGTTGATGCGTGCTGGGCGTTGGTTGAGCGGGTGGGTGGCCACTCGCACGGTTGCAGCCATGCAGCGGGAGGGCGGGGGTCGCAACCATGTCCTCCCCGGGGGCACCAGCGCAAAGGCGGATCTCATGCTGACAGCCAGTTCAGAAAGGATGCTCTTCCATTGGAAAACTCTGCAGCTGCGCACGCGCTGCTGCGCCTCGGTAAACTGGGAGCACGCCCGAGCAACTGGCGAGGGCCGGAACCAGCCGGACGGGGGAGATGGGAACTGCGATCAAGTGCGCGTGTGCAACTACATATTTGTGCCCTCATGCTCTGTCGATGTCTGCAGGAGGACCGGGCTCATAGGCTTGGGTCAGACGCAGTACATGACACCGCATCGTCGCGACCAGGTGCCCAGTCAGTAAGCACTGTCGATGCGTCACAACTCAAGGTGACATGTGGTAGCCGCAGTGTGTGCGGGTTGCGTAAGGCCCAGGAACGCACGCAGGGCGGGCACCAATATGCGTTAGGATGTGCAGGGGTTTCTCAGAAATGTGATCGAGCTATTTACCACTTGTTAGTTGCATGGTGATGATGAGCTCTTGTTGCAGGAGCACCAATGTGGTTTCTAAGTTCGCTGTACTACCGAGCGATCGTTTCCGACACTTTGTAATATACAACTACAAGTGTGCATGCACAAGACATGTTGAAATGCTGGTCGAAGCACGCTCCGGTGGGTTGGATCATGGTAACGGGTAACCCTTTTTATGTTGCGCGTTTGATTGACGCAGCGCTCCTGCGTCCTGATGCCGAGGTTGTCCGCTGTGTGCTATCAACTCAGACAAACTGCAATACATGTATTCTCGACACTTGCAACCTGTCGTTGTAACGCATACCCGTGAAGAACGCAGTTTCGGTTCGACCGTTGCTGTCACCGCGACAATTGACATCCTTCAACGCTGACCCATCCCGGCGTGCTATGGACTCAGCTCGCTTACAGCGCTTGGCTGTACTGAGCGCCCTCATCGACACCTACCAGACGCAGCTTCATTGCGCTGCCCTGCTGGGGGACCGGCTGGCGACCATGACAGCCCAGGCGGGCACGTTGCAACAATGCCTAGAGCTGTGCTTGCAGCGCAATCAAAAGCGGCCGCGGTGCGACACGATGATGTCGGCGGCTGCAGGACCACACAGGGATGTGTTTACATCGCCGAGCCGCACCGGTAATATGGGACTCTGGGACGCGCAGGGATCGGATGTAGCGCTGCAACGTAGGGCCCCACCATTCTCCCACATGTCTGACCACCTCCCACGTGCGTCCCTCTCCTTCCGCTTATGCCCCCATCTGCGTTAATACTGTAGAGGTCATCCCCCTACCGCCCGCGGCGCTGCCAGCACAGCCGCCTGCACCGCCACTTCAGGTGTCGGCCGCCCGTTCCTCGCTGCCGCACTGGGACGTCTGCGGCAGCGCCGGTGGCCTCCCCGTCGCCCGTCAGCCCAGCTCCTGCTCCCTGGGCGCGGCAGAGTCCGGCCCCAGCTCCACCTCCTCCCTCAAGCGCCCCTTCGCCGAGCGCACCCTCAGCGGCTCCTGCTGCGAGCAGCCCTCCTCGCCGGCTTCACAGCCGTCCTTGGCAGCAGCCTTTGGCAGCCCTGAGCCTGGCGCCGTGACCTCCCCCGCGTCAGGCACTGATGCGGAGGGGTTAACGCACAGCCGCAGCAGCCGCCGCGGCCGGCTGTCCCGGCCGCGGTCAACTTCCCTGGCCGCTGGCAGCGCGCAATCGCCGCAGGCGCTGGGCAGCTTTGCAGCCCCCGCCGCCGCTCCGCCACCTCCTGCCAGCAGTGTGCCGCTCGCCTCGGCTGCCACGGCTGCGCACAACGCGTTCGCCTTCAGCCCTGCCTACTTCAGCAACCCGGCCGTGCTGCAGCAGATGCAGCAGCTGCGCGAGGACAGGGAGCGGCAGCAGCAGGAGCTGTCGCGCAAGGCGGCGGCTCAGGCGGCTCTGCAGACGCACCACGATCAGCGCGCGGCGCAGCTGTCGATGCTGCAGCAGCTGGGTCAGATGCAGCAGGCGCAGCTGCAGCAGCTAGGCCAGCTGCAGCAGCTGACGATGTCGGTGGCAGCGACGCAACGGCTGGAAAGCCCGCAGACCTGCGTTGCGCCGCTGGCAGGGCCCGTCAATGTGGCACGCCTGCCCTCGCTGGCGCCGCCGGTTGACCTCGTCAGCGCAGTCGCCGGTGACGATCCGGCTGAGGCAGCTGCCATGGACGCAGCCCTGGCGCTGGGCCTCCTGGAGGACTGCCACGTCGGCGGCGGTGGCTTGGCGACGTCGGGCATGCTCCAAGCGTGCGGCGCCCCACAGGACGCCGCCTGCATTGGCAGCGCGTCCCTTGTGACGGCCGCGGAGGTTGTCGAAGGGCCCTGGGAGTGGCTGAGCTCCTGGGAGTAGTGCTTAGAGCCTGGGCATGTATGGTCGGAGCAGGCCGCCAGCTACGGATTGAAGGCCCTGGAGGCAAGTATGCCAATAGAAAAGTCGAGGGGTGCACGCATGTGCAGTGTGCCCGGTATTGGGGGTTGTGGTCGGAGAGTGCCATGTTGGTTGGTTGGTTGTGTCGCTAGTGTGCGATCCGTGCGTGTCGCTGGTGTCACTAGTGTGCGGTTCGTCAGAACTTGCAGATACTCCAAACGCGTTTCTTCAATGTGAGCACACTGTGAAAGCTTGCGCTGCTGGGGACGTCGGCAGCTAGCCACGTAGGGGCAGGATGGCTGGGCGGCCCCTGGTCCCTGGCCCATCCCTCGGTGCGGTGCCGGCCAGCGCGCGGTAGTCAATGGTGCCCAGCCCCTGACCGAGCGCGCCCTGCTGCTGATGCTGCGGTGGAACACCTGGAGGCGGGCTCGTTGTTGCGGAGACTGACGATGGCTCGCGGAGGCAGGCATGCCCCTGGGAGGCATGGCTCTGCGGTTCCTGTGGATAGGGTGGCGGCGGGTACGCTTCCATAGTGCGCTGCGCCCCGGCAAAGCGTTCCCCCGTTCGTCCGAGTCTCCACAGGTCCCTGTGCGCTGTCGTATTCTGCGCTGTCGTACTGTCGTACTCGGGAGGCCGCGACATGCATGCTGTGCCAGGCTGCGCCCCTCGAGCGCAACCCGG
Source organism: Chlamydomonas sphaeroides (assembly GCA_001662425.1). NCBI lineage: Eukaryota > Viridiplantae > Chlorophyta > Chlorophyceae > Chlamydomonadales > Chlamydomonadaceae > Chlamydomonas > Chlamydomonas sphaeroides. The sequence continues at coordinate 7,234 of BDDC01000138.1, read as the reverse complement.
CAGGCTGCTTTTTGAGCAAGCGTTGTGCCAGCACGTGTTGGCTGTACTGGGACAGACGTATGTGTACCCGGCTGCTGCATCGGCTGCAGCGCGGAGGCATGTGCGCGTTGCGCTGTCGCTGCTGGAGTTTCCAAGTTGGCTTGAGACCAGGTAGCCAGTATTGTCTGTTGTTTGTGTGTGCATGTGTGTCCGGTACCACACCCTGTCCAACGGTGCAGTTGTGTGACGGCTTGGCGGTGGAGGCAGGCCCGGACGAGCCTCTTAGCCATGTGGCACAACCGATGGTGTTGTGATAAGCGCATCAGCAGCAGGCGCCTGTGTGTTCCAGTGTTAGGTAGAACAGAACCCCACACGCGGCACAGCACGCCCCGGGGTATGGGTGGTCTGGCGCTGATGAGAACTTCAACTAACTGTCTTGCGTGCGGCGGCAGCGGTCGTGCGTTAGAACGCGCGGGCTGCCTTGCCTTGCATTGTCATACTGGAACGTGTGAGCTAGCGCCGTATGCTGTGTCCGTCGTCGTCATGCATGCACCCCTGTGCGTGCGCACATACTCGGACAGACATTGGGGATTGCGCAAGCTGCGACGGAATGCCGCCCGGGTGCGCGCATGCTCCAAGTTGGACGGGCCGTACGGCAAGCGTGCGACCGGCCAGCTGCAGCGAGAACCTCCCAAGTACGTAGCGATGGTAGCATATGCGGTCGTTGGTTGGTTGGGCCGGGCCGGGGTGACTCAGGCGCGTGGCGGCCGCCATGTCCTGCAGGACCTGCCAGCAGTTGACGGGGCTCAGGGGTATTGGGCGCTGGTGCTGGGACAGCGTTGCTGTACGGCGCCGTGTGGCCAGTAATGAGGCAGCCGCCTTGACGGTATCGACGGTTTCCTGTTTCGCGCGTCAGCTGAGCTGTGGCGTGTTCGCTCGCTCGGTGGGGGCTGTGCGTACGGGAGTGCTGCGAGGGCGGGGCATGGATGTGCCGTGTCTGTCCAGGGGCATCGACCGACGGGGAGGGAGGCGAGCGCGCGGCAAGCTGGCGCGGGGCATAGCACGTGGGGCGCAGGCGCGGGAGCCGGCGGCACGCGAGATGGGGACGTGCGGACTGTGCGCTCAGAAGGGACTGAGGTGAGCGCAGCTGCGGCGCTCTGTAAGCCGGCCCCCGTATGCTAGTGCCGCATCCAAGTCATCCAGCTGGATCACGTCAGAGAGTCGAGAGCCGGGAGAGGGTGTGTTGCCTCAAGACCTCGCTCGTGTTACCCTGCAAAACCTCCATACCGGGAGGCCGCTCCTTGGGCGCTTGCTTGGCGCTCAGCCGGGCGGCGGCCGTGCTGGCGGCGGCGGCCGCGGCGAGTGCGGCCGCCCCTCCTCAGCGTCGGCAAGCGGTTGCGTCGCGGCGATGGGTGCCAGGAGGGCCGTCCGTTGCGTGCTGCGTTGGCGGCGGAAGCGGGTACTGCCTGCTGGTCAGGCGGCACGCGCGGCGATAGCGCGGGCCTGCGGCCTCCTGCCAATTGCCCCTGACCGAACCGCTGTACTGCACGCTTGAGTGGGCAGCGAAAGCGAGCCCAAGGGGCCCGAGTGGCCATGGGCCGTGTTGCCAGGCAGGAGCGAGCCACTAGCGTACCTGCCAGCTGTCACAAGCGCAGCCCTGCATGGCAGGGGTGGAGAGGCAAGGGCCGCAACCAAGAAAGACAAGTGGCGATGGCGCGAGGGCGGCCCTAGATTGTGCGGCGGCGGGGCCGACTGAGAAGAGGGGCCCAGGAGGGGCCTGCTCCGGCACAGCCCAGGAGGTCCTCCTAGCGCACCATGGCTTCGCACCTTCCCACTTCGGGTGGAATCAACCCGTCGAAAGCTGACCATGCTGCCGGACTTGCAGCATCGGGAGGGGTAGGGCTGAGCCGCGCGCCGGCGCCCGGGCCCGGTTGTGGGGTTCCTCGCTGCAGGCGGCGCGCGGCGGCAGCAGCGGCGGCAGCGTGTTATGATACGTCACGGCTGCTCGGCCTCTAGTGGCGGCAAACAGCAGCAGTGCGCCACGATTGGGTGCCTGTCATGACACAACGCGTCCTTGGCACAGCACGGTCCGGAGTGCCGACTGCCCGCCGGGCGCCGCACTCCTAGGGGAAACCTCCATCCCCATGCCAGCGCACCTCGGGCGCACAGCCGGTGCCAGGAATCCGGACAGCCGCTCGCAGCGCTATATATCGGATAGTTCTCCTGCCACCTCGAGCACTACCTTTTCCGCACATTCGGCACCTGATAAGTAAGAGCTGGACTGGCAGCGTGCAGGAGGCAGCGTGCTGTACTCTGTCGATTAACGTACTGTGTCATGACATGCCATGTTGGCGTCCAGTGCAAGCCCTGCCTGCTGACGTGGCGGCTGGTTGGCGGCTGGCTTGGCGGCTGGCTTGGCGGCTGGCTTGGCGGCTGGCTTGGCGGCGGCGGCGCTATAAAAACAGCGGCGGCGCTGTTTCTACCTGCAAGGGAGGCCGGGTGTCCGCGTGACATCCGCCAGATGCTAGTGACGGCGTGCTGGTGGAAGGACAAAAGATGGGGGTGCGTCCCAGACGAGCTAGGCGCGCACATTGCCTCATGTAACTCTGCCCTATCGTGAACCGGCTGTGTAGATCGTAGCGCAAGTAGTGGTGGTGCTCAGGGGTGTGGTCTCCCCTGGTGGTGCTGTCTTCCCGCATGCTTTACGCCGTTAGCAAACCGGCCAGCCTAGGCAACCGACCTGGGGCTGAGTGCCCTGGCAGCGCATCGTGCTGGCAGCGCAGTGCGGAAACGGCAGGCGTTCAAAGCAGCCACACGCGCCTGTTTTGGCGTTTTCGGGACTGGCCTCTTCCGGCCTGCTTCGGTTTGGACGCTCCCACGTATGACCGCGTGACCACCGTGGCAGCCCCCTTCACGCTACGTGTCAATGTGCCACAAGGTGCCAACACGCACTGCCCCAAGCAACGTCGCTGCGGCACGACCGAACGCCTTAAATTAACAACGCCGAAACGACCTGCCATCCATGGTGTGGCAGTCTGGCAGTCATGTGCAGCCGACGTTGGTTCTTGCTGGAACGCGATTTGGCTCACTACTCGTCGTTCCTTGCTTCATGGCGGCGCGCGGCGTTGAGTATTGCGTTGTATTGTGAAGCGTGTCCTAAGTCCCCGTGTTTATATGTATAGCAGTTTATGGTATGGCAGCCCGATAGAGGTAAGTGACTGGTTGGGCAGCTTGAAAATGCCGCAAGCGCCAGCAGACAACGGGCGGACCGTGTGAGCGAGCCGTACGTGTAAACCCTCGTGACGCGGTCGTGCACCGCCTTTTTGGGTTGACCCGCAACAGTTTCGCACAAATACAGATTTGCTGATGGCTTGCATATATCACGATGCAGGCCTGTACAGGTGCGTGAGGCAAACACCTCGACGTACGGCGGCGCCGCGTCCTAACAGACCTGCAAATTGCACCCGCAATGTTTAGTTGTTTGTGCATGCTGTGATGCCCATTATTGACTGCACAGGCTGTCGTATGCAAAGTGTTCATGCACGCACCGGGATACCAAGACGCGCGCCGACTGGGATAAAGAAGGCTGGGCCTTGCTTTGCGGTTTTCTCCTCCTTACCTAGCCTCGACATGGAGGGAGGCTCCCCCGCAACTCACGAGACTGCGGCAGACAGCAGTAGCCGCCGCGTGCTGCGCCTGAATGCGCTCGACACCCTCATGACAAATTACAGGAACCAGCTGCTGCTCTGCAGCAGTCTGGGTGATAGGCTTGCGAACATGGCTGCGCAGGCGGGCTCCTTGCAGCATTGCCTCGAGCTCTGCATAGAGCATCGGCGTAAGCGCCGCCGGCGCGATACGCTGGCAGCACCAGACTCAAGCACTGCTGCGACCTGCCAGAGAGGTAACGTTGACCGCCGGCGGCGGCGGCCCGCTTACTCATCAGTGTCCCTACCTATAGGTACCTATCTACGTACCTCGCGACAGTCACAGGCGCTCAAAGCGTCTACACTTTACATCATCCATCCCTTTCATGACCATGCGCGTGGTGTGCGGTGCTATTGCAGACTGCAGCAAGGGGGAACCCGCGGCGCTGCCGACACGACCGCGAGCATCGCCGTTCTCAACCAACTGCACGGCTCGCAGCGTGGGACCGAAGGACGGTTGCAGCAGCGCCGGTGGCCTCCTTGTGGCCCGGCAGCCCAGCTCCTGCTCCCTGGGCGCGGCAGAGTCCGGCCCCAGCTCCACCTCCTCCCTCAAGCGCCCCTTCGCAGAGATAGAGCGCACCCTCAGCGGCTCCTGCTGCGAGCAGCCCTGCTCACCAGAGTCACAGCCGTCCTCCTTCGCAGCGCCCTTTGGCAGCCCCGAGCCCGGCGCCGTCAACTTCCCCGCCCCCTTCGTCGGCTCGGCTACCGTACGGAGTCACGACAGCCGGGGCTGGCAGCAGCCTAGTAACCCTTCGTCGGCTCTGCTGGTCGCCAGCTCCCGACCGCTACAGGTACCAAGCAGCTCTGCTGCAGCCCCAGCCGCCCCAGCCATCGCCGCCACGACACCATCCGACGACAGAAGCGCACCGCTCGCCTCGGCTGCCACGGCTGCGCACAACGCGTTCGCCTTCAGCCCTGCCTACTTCAGCAACCCGGCCGTGCTGCAGCAGATGCAGCAGCTGCGCGAGGACAGGGAGCGGCAGCAGCAGGAGCTGTCGCGCAAGGCGGCGGCTCAGGCGGCTCTGCAGACGCACCACGATCAGCGCGCGGCGCAGCTGTCCATGCTGTAGCAGCTGGGTCAGATGCAGCAGGCGCAGCTGCAGCAGCTAGGCCAGCTGCAGCAGCTGATGATGTCGGTGACAGCGGCGCAAGAGCAGCAGCAATCGCCTTTCCCGACGGCGCTGCCGCTTGCTGCCGCCGCCACTCGGTCCTGCGGCTGGCCGGCGGCCGTGGCGGTAGCGCCTCCCGAGGCGGCGCGGCTGCCGCCGCCGGTTGTGCAGGACGGCATCGCGGACGCCATGGACGCCGCCCTGGCGCTGGGGCTCTCCAAGGACTACCACGCCGGCGGCGGCGACGTCCTCGCAGCGGTGGCGGGATCTCGGTTCTTGCCGCCGCCGCTGTTCGGGGCTCATCCTGGCCTTCATGCAGCGTCGCTGGCGTCGCGCTCGGTGTCGGCGCGGCGGCGGCGGCGGGCCGCAGCAGATGGCGCAGGTTCGCGGAGGTTGTCGAAGGGCCATGGGACTGGCTGAGCGCCTGGGAGTGCTTGTAGGCAGAGGAGGGTGACATCCGGCCAGGAGGCAGGCAGGGGAGCAGCGGCTGGCCGACCGCCGCTCGCCAGCTAGCTGGTATGTTGGTTGATATGTTTGTAGTGCTCGCAATGACGGTCTGAGGCGCAGAGCAGGCACTGTTCGCCTGCTATTGCTTGGGTGTCAATCGGGGTTCGTTGCGGCCAGGGTCACGCGCGTGCCGGGCAATGTGTCTTAACTTGGGATCGGGGCGTCGAGCCATACATCCGGCAGCGTGCGTTAGCCAGGGCCTCAGCAGCACTGTGGCACGACGCGTGTGCGCGCGCATGCGTCCGTGTCGAGTTGGGCTATGATTGCTCAGTTTGGGTTGGGGCGTCTGCGAGTATAATCGTGGAACGATGGACGGAAGTTCCATGTTGTTGGATAGGGCCCGTTTGCCAGCAGCCTGGAATGCCAAGGACGACAAGGGACGGAATCCCGTCCAGCCCTGCGGGTACTGCTGTGTGTCACGTATTGCTGCTCGGCAGCGCGCAGCCGCGGGGCATCGCTGACGGACGGCGCGTGGCGTGTATGGCTGGGCTGCGCCGGCGCGCGGGGCCTCATCACGGCAGGTCCATCCCAGTTTTACTGGCTGGGTCGCGCCATGCCCGCGCCCACGTAGCGGCGCGTACCGTGCGTAGCGGTAGTC
>BDDC01000137.1:65437-91594 GCA_001662425.1 Chlamydomonas sphaeroides | reverse complement strand
CGGCTCCGGTTGATGTGTGGGCATGCGCACAGGCTGAAGGCACCGCTGGAGTGTAACATATATGGTACACACACACGGGTTCTGTGCTACCTAACACTGGAACACACATGCCGTTGCGTGCTCGCCATGGCTGGGCACATCGGCGACTGCTTACACGGGGGTGTTCCCATCCGGGACGGGGACAGGCGCGCACTCGCGTAGCCCATGGCCACACAGGCCATGGCCTCATGGGTCATAATAGCACATGGCGCTGCCAACCCTCCCCACGCCCTTCATACGGCCAGCCGCGCCGCGGTCGCTATGCGCGGGGACATGCTACGCGTGCAATTGGCGTGTACTGTACTTCCCCTGCCCTGCCTAGCCCCATGGCGCCCACGTCACGCCGGCTAAGCTGCGCACTCCGCTACCAAGCACCGCCCGTCCCTAACCCAACCGTATCACATTCCCAGATAACGCCGCATCGCGCGATACGCCCCCCCTCTACATCGCATAGATACTCAGACGACACGCACGGCAGCTTCATCGCGCCAAGGGGTCCGCACTAGCCCAGCTGCTGCTGGGCTACCACTCAAGTACATCAGATCCAGCACACGGCACCGCGCCCCCCTCCTAGACCCTACTCAGGGGGCCCTTCTACTCTCCCGCAAACGGCAATGCCCCGCCGCCGTCCAGCCCGGCATCCCCCGACAAGCATACTTTGCCCGCAGGCGCCTGCCTAGTGTCAGCGCCGCGCAACGCGCCAGCGGCAGGCCGCCCGTCATGCAACCAATGCCACCGCAGCAGTAATCGCAGTAACCGCCATGTAGCCCCGGTACAGCCCACAGTGCGTAACCCGGTGAACGAAACAAATGGCAGTGCCCCAGCTAGGTCCCCATCTCCGCTTCCCCTGCACCCAGCACCTGCTACATGTATAGCATATCACACACCCACAGCCACAACACGAACCCCGTAGCAAACCCTAGCCCCCAACTCCACCGGCGGCTCGTTCCAGTGGCCAGGCCGGCACCCGGCACCCGGCACCTGCCAGCACAACAAACTACACACACCGCCACAGCACGAATCCGGCAGCAACCCCCCCCCTCACACACACACCACCAAGTCCCCCCGCAGCTCGTACTAGCAGTGCGCCAGCATACGGCGGGGCCGCGGGCTAGGCACCGACAGGTGATGCAAACATACATTAGCCAACACGCCGAAGCGGGCGGCGCTTAGCCGTGCCGCCAGCAGCGTTAAGTTCCATTGTCGCTCGATCGGGTTCGTCAGTCAGGCCCCGTGACGGCCACACTCCGGCGCACCGAGGCGCCTTCCCTCTCCTCCTCACGCGCTACGGACGTGGCCCCGGCTCCAGCGCCGGGCCGGCGGTGTAGCGCCGGAGCCATCCTTACCCTGCGGGGCATCGCGCCACGGGACCGCAACCATCAGCGGGCCAGGCAAATAGCCCAAGCGGCCGTAAGAGTGCCAGCAGCCGTGTGACCGGCCCCTGCTTTGGGCCCGCACCGCGGCCCCGCGTACCCCAGACGCCCCCGCATCCCCGAGGCGCACCTGGCTCGTGTGCAAAGGCCTGCGTGCTTCTGCTGCTGCTGCACGCATACAGCCGGATGGCCGTGCCCACCGGCTCGCCGTCCGCCTTCCACGCGTCCAGGCACATGCTGCCGTACGCGTTGCGCGGCTTGAGCATGCGGCTGCGAGTGGGGGAACGCGTCACGCGGCGCCGGGGCGGCACGACACGTCAGCGTCACGCGCGGCTGCGAGGGGCGACGTACCGAAGGAGGTCACAGGTAAGTTGGCCATGCGAGGGCGACACGTCACGCGGCAGGCGCTGGAGCGGCAGGAGACGTCAGTGTCACGCGCCAAACGCGCGCGACAAGGATCGCGAGCACGCCCGAGGCTCGCCCGTCCGGCAAGGGGCCCGCAGCAGCATGTCTTCGGCGCCCGAGAGCCCCGACCCTGCGCGGCGCGGCGACCCGCGACTCACACTCCCTCAGCGTCCGGCATCTCGTGTGCCGCAAACTGCTGGCTGTTGTCGGAGGAGGTGCAGGTCGCGAGCGCCACGTCGGCACCGCTGGAGGAGCCGGCGGCGGCGAGGCACAGCTGCGGCTTGGAGTGCACCTTGTAGCGCGTGTAGCCGGCGCCTGGGCGCCAGGGGAGCCAGCGAGCGAGCGGGACGCCAACGTGTGCGGACGTGTGAGCGTGTGGAGCGAGCCGCAGCGACGCAGGGGCAGCACAGGCTGGGGTTGGTCAGGAGCTGGGGCGCGCGTGCGGGGGCAGCAGGTCCGCCAACGGCGTGCGCACACCGCTTCAGCGCATCCCCTGGCATCGGGTATGAGCTTCATCGGCAGCTTCATCGGCTAGTGGCCGGCCAACAGCACAGCACAGCTGCGGCCCAGCGCACCCGCGTCCTCAAGCGTCCAAAGCTGCTCCTCGGACTTGTCGCAGGCCCGGTCCACCACGGTGGATCCTGCACGGGCCCAGGGGGCGAATGCGGCGCGGTCGCACAGGCTTGACCGTCACGTCGTGTCGTCACAGGGTGGTGGGCCGCCAGGCCGCAGCGGTATCGCCGGCTGCTCCGCACGGCTGGTGCCCCGTACAGCTGACGTGGCCTCAGCAGGCAACCCTCAGACAGCGGGACGCTTCTCGGCGACAGCATCGCAGAACGTGAGCGCAGAGCGCGCAGACCCACCGGCTTGCACGCCAGCGCCGACTCGAACCGACAGGCAGTTTCTGTCGCCATGCAGGCGCAGGCGCAGGTTGCCGGCTGCGAGGCAGCGAGGGGCGGCAGCGGCGTGGCCGGGGTTAGCGGCCGGTCACTAGCCGGATGGTGACGTGGCAGGGGAGCAGCAGAGGCGCGCTGCGGGCGGTTTTCCCATGCGGCACTCACTCAGCGGGGCTGCGTGGGGGCGTGGAGGCAGGAGGGGACAAGGGGCGGGGGCGGGGTCGAGGGCACAGTCAGGCCGGACGGCGGTGGCAGCTCAGGGGAGACAGATCCCCGCCGGCTCAGCTTGCAAGGGCACAGAGGCGAGCGCGCGCTTACGCGCGAACGCCTTGGGCGGCGGGGTCGCCAGCGGCGGGGACAGCAGCACCGCCCTCGGCAGCATCTTCCGCGGCGGGTCGGCGGCTGCTTGCCCGCTCCCCTTGACCTCTTCAACTGCAGGCAGAAGCGGTCGGCATAACAGTAGTTTAGGCAACGCAGACAGCCGGCAGCCACACGGGCCGCATAGGAGGCATCCATCCCTGGGGCACCCCTTTACGTGTGTGAGGAGCTGGGCAGCGCGCGGCCCACCACCGCCGCGCCGCACCTGCGACCGGCAGGAAGTTCTGCGACACGCTCCGCGCGCCGGAGCAGGTGAAGATGCGGACAGCGGAGCCGGGTGTCTCGCCCGTGGTCAGGCACAAGCCCAGCGCGTGCTCCGGTGAGAGCGAGTAGCTGCACGGTGGGGCAGGTGGGGCATGGGTAAACCAGGTCATGGTCCCATGGGTTATGGTCCCAGCGGAACCAGCACCCAGGCGACGACGCACGGCGGCTTGGTGGGGCCTCGGTCCGGTCCCGCGGTATTGCGGGGGAGCGCCGCCGGGCTGTACCTGGGGCCTTCCTGCAGCGAAAAGCTGGACGAGCCGATGGCCCGGAACTGCTGGCTCAGGTCGCCCTCTAGGCACTTTGCCAGCGCCACCTCGGAGCCGCTCGACGTGCCCTGGGCGGGACACGGCGCGCCATATCATGGGGGCCGGCGCAGCGTGAGGTTCGTGGCTGGGTGGAATGTATGAAAGTGCACCCGAGCACCTCTAGCGGAAGGGCCTGCGGTGCAGCGGGCGCCAGGGAAGCAGGGCCCAGCGGGACCGCAGGCGAAGGCGGGTCATGTGGGTCGGTGTGGGTCGGTGTGGGTCGGGCCCCACCTGGTTGGCCACGGCAATGCAGAGCTCCGGCGCCGTCCTGGGGCGGTACATGAACACGTCGCCGCCTAACGGGGAACAACGGGAGGCGCAAGACGGCACGTGAAGGGGGCCTTGGCGGCTCGAGGTGACTTGGGGCGGCGGCATGTGGTGTGGGCGTTGCGCAGTATCATCCACTGTGCTGGGCTGCGAGCCAGCCGCTGCCTGTGGATCAGCGCGGATCGACATCGTGCATGGCGTGGGTAAGGGCACAGTACGTAGCTGGAGGTGCGCCGGAGAAAAGTGGGCCGGCGAGGGTGGCGAAGGTTCCTTCGCTGCAGGGCAGCGCCGGGGCCGGCAGGCGGGGCCTGCGCAGCCGTGCTCGTTGGGCCCTCGTTAGGGCCGCATGGTGCGTGCCGCACCTAGGTCATCGACGCTCCAAGCCAGGGAGGGGCTGCTGTTGCAGGGCCGATCGGAAACCATGGTCCCTGTGGTGCGGGACCAGGGCCGAGGGTGCGCGGTGCAAGGCCGAGCAGAGGAAGCGTAGGAAGCGAGAGGCCGCGCATCTGTAGTTTGCTGCCAGGCCGGGAGCACAGGGCATCAGGCCGGGGCCCAGGCTTGGATGTAGCTGGAGCGCTAGCGCACCAGGGAGGGGCGCAGCGTCGGCCGGCACGGAGAGGCAGTTCCCGGAGACGGCCTGCAGATATACCGTCCCAACTGCGAGGAATGATCGGGCAGGTGGCGCATTCAAGGAGGTGCACACAGGTGCTGCACTTCAGGCCAGCCATGCGGAGGGGAACTCACCCATGGGGGCTGCGCGGTGGCCGTGGTTAAGGGCGTGGGGCGGACGGGGGGCAGTAGGTACGTGCACGGAGGTTGCTCTGGCTCACACGAAACACCCCAGCAAAGCGCTGATCTGATGCTTGCTGCTAGCGCATCCTTGCCAACGTACGTAGAGGAGGTGTCTCGGCGGCAACCGCAGTTGCCGCGCCCGAGCCTCGCTCGACTTCCGCAAGTGCATTAAAGTATGCAGTATCTGTGGGCATTAGCATTGCAGCAAGCAGACGTTGTGATGGCGTTCAGCAGCCGCATTTGCGAACGCGAGCCCTTCGGGCGTGCCCCTGCCTTACCAGCAGTGGGGGCAGCTTTGAGCGGCTTGCCGGCAGATAGGCGACCTGTACATGCGCACGACGATACCGGCAGCAGTGTCAGACTTGAGCGAGTTCCAGTGCGCCCAAGCTGCACCGTCCTTCTTGCCGCGCGTCACCTTGCTCGTACACAGTGAGAAAGGTGAATATGAGCAGGGCAAGCGTAGCCAGCAACGCTGCGCCACGCCGGTATCGCAACATGGTGGCGAGCTACGTTTCAGTGAGTGCAGTGTTGGCGTTTTGCGTAAGCATACTTGAAGTTGTATGTCATGGAACCAGGTGTGAGCTTCGCTCACAAATTTCCTGGCCTACTAAGGGATGCCGCTGGTCTGACCCGTTGGCGGCAAACGCACGGCAGTTCGCAGGGAGGGTCGCCTACAGGCTGCTTTACCGATGCAGCTTACAAGCCCACATGTGCACAGCCGCAAGCAGCAAAACTCAAACGCCGAGTAACAGCACATGCGAGCCGAGGGAAGCTGCTTTGCACCGCGGTCCTAAAACCTGTTCCAGCTGCGCATGGGTGCATGGCTGCACTTCAGGTTGGGGTAACATCAGGTTACAAACAGGGAGCGAGGTCATGGTGCGAGCACTGGACGCATTGCCGTACCACACGTTGAATTGTTCAGGGGGCAGCCACACTTAAAACCTGCTTTTGGCCACGCCGGCGGACCAGCTCAGCCCGCCCATGCTGCGCCACATCCACACCCTCAACTGCACCCTCTCAGGCTCTTGACTTCCTGTCTCCTCTGAAAACCCCTCAGCACCGCTCCCAGCCCTCCTACCCACTCCCACACGCCCACACCCGCACGCCGCCCCGGCCCCGCCCAAGCTCCCCACAAGCGACCTACTTCACCCGCGCGTGGCCCCCCGCGCGCGCGTGCCCGTGCCCCGCCCCAGCGCCGTCCTGCCCCTGCCCCTGCCGGTAGTACGCCACCACATCCCCCGGGAACAGCTCGTTGATAGCAGCCAGGTGCGCGCGGCCCTTGCTGCACAGCCGCCCCTCCAGCTCCTGCAGCCGCATCAGCGCGCCGCTCGTCACAAACGCCTGCCGCGCCTTGCCGTCGCGCCCCAGCAGCGGCTCGCACCGCCGCAGCACGTGCTTGAGCACCGGCGGCGGGGTGGCGTCCAGCACCAGCGGCTCCAGCGGCGACGTGCTGTTGCAGTTGCGGATGAGCGACTTGAGCGCCGCCTTGCAGCGGCCGTGCACCGCCGCCTCGCGGCTGTCGGGCCCCGCGGCGGCGGCGCCCGCCGCCGACGCCACGTAGCCGTCCAGCGCCGCCGTCAGCGCGCCCTGCGCGATCAGCGGCATCGTGGTCTCGTCGCCGTGCTGCGACATCTGCTCCAGCGCCCACGCCGCCGCCGCCGGGATGCTGAACGCGGCGGCGGAGCCGCCGCCGCCGCTGCCGCCACCGCCACCGCTCCCACCCGCCTTGCCCGTCGCAGCCTTGACCGACTTAACCGAGCTGCCCAGCGTCGGCCGCGGCGGCGACGGGCCGCCGGCGGCGGCGCCGGCGGCGCCGGCGTCGCTGCCGCCGCCACGGCGCAGCGCCGCGACGACCTCGGCGCCGACGCCGGCGTCGACGACGGCCTTGGCCGTGACGGGGCTGTAGCTGGCGAGCGTGCCCGCCAGCGTCACGCCGGTGGCGCAGCCCTCGCCATCCTTCTCCATGGCCAGGAACTTGGCCAGCGCCGCGGGGCAGCCGCCGCCGCACACCTCGGCCGCCAGCGGCGGCGTCTTGCGGCCCAGCTGCAGCAGCAGTGCCGCGGCGGCGCGGCGCACGTGAGGTACCTGCAACGGCGGAGCGACAGGCGCGGGGCACGACGGGCCGCGATTCAGCGACGGCCTCCCCCCGGTTCCCAAACGAGCCCCGGTCCGCCTCCCAGCATCCCTTCGCACCACCTCCGGTTCGCCGGGGCACGTGTGTAGCATCCGCCCCTGCCAGCCGGGCGATCCTCCCCATCCTTTCCCGCAATCTGGGCACCCCAGCATGGCTGCCAGGAGGCCCCAGGAAGTCCCATCCTGAGCTGCCCCACCGGCCCGCCCCGTCCAGCCTGCGGCCCCAGCCCCACCCCACCGCCCCGCCCCAAGCCTCGCTGCTCGCTCACCATCTTATCCGCCAGGTGCCCGACCGTGGGCGCCACCAGGCCCGTGCCCGCCACCTGGCCCGCCAGCTCCTCGCAGTGGCTGCTCATGTGCGCCAGGCAGTTGATGGCGGCAGCGCGGAGGTCGGGCGGCGTGGAGGCGCCGCGCACCAGGATGGCCACGTGCGGCAGCGCCTGGGCGCTGCGGGCGGGCAGCAGGAGGGAAGGGTGCGCAGGAGGCGGCAGCCGTTCGGCGGCGGGCCGGTAGGCGGCGGCCACGCTCCGGGCGCGGGTGGTTGTGCGGGACTCCCTTTGCCCTCAATCTCGTGTGTCATTGCCCATGCCCGCCTGCCCCCCTGCCTGCCGCACCGTATCACAGCGGCCGCCATGTCGGCCGAGTACCGAGCGGTAGTGGCCAGGCAGTGCACCACCGCCTTGCACAGCGAGGTGGGGCTGTCGGCGGCCGCCAGCAGCGCCACCAGCAGGCTCAGCAGCGCGTCGTCGGCGATGAGCGCCGCGTGGTCGACGTGGGAGCCGATGAGCGAGGTCAGGTTCTTCACCGCCGCCTCCTTGACGGCCGCGGTGCCGGAGCGCAGCTGTGTTAGGATGCCGGGCATGGCACCTGGTGGCGAGTGGGTGGCGGGGCGGCGGGGACAGGGGCGCCGGTTGGTGGGCTGTGGTTCCCGGGTACAGGAGCGGCCAGCGAGATGGAGCCACCGCACGTATCTGTCGGCTGCTGCGGCTGGTGGCGGTCGCAGCACGTGGTTTGCGGTCCCGGTATCAGGGCCGGGCCCCGGACGGGCACTCACCCGCCTCCAGCACCCTCCTTGCGAAGTCCACGCTGCTGCCCGCCACCGCCGCCAGCACCATGTTAGCACCCGCCTGGGACGCATCGGAGGCACCGGCAGGAGGGCGGGCGGGGTGGGGCGCAGGCAAGGGTCGGGCGGCTGTGGGCCTGGCTCACGGGCAGGCGACTCGCCGGGCGGCAGACCGGTAGCACAGCAGCGTAGCCAGCCCACATCCCGCGCCGAACAGCAAGGCGTCAGCAGAAGGGTGGCATCGCGTCGTGGCGCCAGCCAGGCTGACACGATCCGGGGCGTGCGGGTGCTGTCACGCACCTGCACCGGCGCGTTCTCGTGGCTCATGGACAGCACCACGCTGCAGTGTGCGGGAGTGGGAGAGAGGGGGCGGGAATGGGGAGTGGGGTGACACGCGGGGCGGACGGTGGTGGCGTGTGCCCATGCTGGCCGCGGCAAGCCCGGCGCAGCCGCGGAGGCCCATTCCTCCGAGCATTGGTTCGCAGCCTCTCCTGCCCTGTGCACGGGGGCCCACCTGTCCAGCACGCCGCATGAGACCACGGCCTGCGACAGGAGCGGGTCGCAGCCAGCCAGCCGCGCCAGGCTCTGCAGCGCCGAGGCTTGGATGCCTGTGCGCGGGGCAGGCGCGGAGTTGTGGGCGGTGTGAGTTGGGGGCAGCGGGGGCAGTGCGAGGCCTAGCGACGAGGGGCCCGACGTCGTCGCCGAAGGGTACTGGTCCGCAAGGCGTACCTGGCACGGGGTCCTGTGCCAGCGGGCAGCACAATGTCGCCAGGACATCTTTCTTCATGAGCGCTTCCAGCATCACATTCTGGCTGTCCAGGCGCTCCAGGAAATTCTGCAGCGAGGGACGACGAGGGGGGCACGAAGCAGGGGTGGGTTTGGCTGTGGAGGTGGGGTGGCACGCCCATCTGCTGATGCTTGCAGCAAGACAAGCGATATGAGACGCGTTGCAGACCGGGAATGTCTTCCCGCGTCCGAACCGCTTGCAACATGCACATGGCATGGCGCCGAGCACCGCGCGAGCGCGCATACATTTAGCACACCTGCAAGACGTTGACAAAGGTATTCCGTGCGACCTGGAAGGCTGTGAAGGCCTGGTCGACCTGCTTCAGCGTCCCCGCGACCTCCGCGACCGCGTTCAGTTTCGTTGTTGCAGCCGCTGTCGGCATCTTGATCGATCTCAGTCTCTTATCACTTGAGGCTTGCACGCGAGGGTGTGATAAGGGGTTGGCCGCGGCTCACAGCATGTGTCTCAGTGTCCTGTTCCAGAGTATTGGGCTTGTTTTGGTCAGCTGGATGCAGTTTTACAACGTGTCGTTATCGTCGAAGTGTGCCCTGTGCACGGGCGTGTGCCCCAGGTTTGCACCCGCCCTCACCCCGCGTCCACAACTGCGCTGCCAACGTGTCGCAAATCTGCTAGCCTGCGACGCCCCGCGCTGACTAGCAGCCCATAGTAAGACACACACACCATAGCTCCTGGGGCACACGAAGCCTAGGCGCTTCCGGGCGACGTAACGTTCCGACCATAATGCGATTGATCAACCTCTCGTCCGACTCCACTCTTCCCTTGACCCTTCGTCCCCGCCCTGCAATAGCGTAAGGGCGCCAAGTTGGCAGCTTTTACGCCAACTCCGCTTCATAACAGGGGCTCAATCTTTGAGCCGCTTGCCATGCGCAAGGCTGCCTGACTCCGTTTCCCAAGTCCGCAGCGCGCAGGCGCAAACCGCCACGCCGCCGCGCGACTGCAATCTCCAGCCCTTGCGCCCGCCCCCCACCGGCCAAGCTCGCCGCCTAGTGCCCGCTGCCACCGCGCCCGCGTAACATGCTGAGCGCCTCCGCCACGCCGCGCAGCTTGTGCATCGCCTCGGCGCTGTTGGCCAGCTGCTCGCGCAGGTCCTCAATCGTGCCCCGCAGCGCCCCATTCTCCTCCTCAAGCTCGTGCTTGATCGCCTCCAGACCCCGCAGCTTGCCGAACACCGCTTCCAGCGGCGCCGTCAGCGGCGACTCAGCCGGCAGCGCCGCCGCGGCTGCCGCCGCTGCCTTCGGCGGCGGCGTTGAGGGCTCGGCCTCGCCGTCCTCCGGCCCGGCGGGCGCCGCAAGCCGCTCCGCCGCAAGCTCCTCCTCCAGCGGCGGCTCCGCCGCATCCTGTGCCTCCGCCGCCGCCGGCGCGGCGCCGGTGACGCCGGCGTGCTGCTCCAGCGCCCTCAGCACGTCCAGCTGCAGCTTCATGGTCTCCACGCCGCCGCGCAGCTGCTCGGCCTCGGCCACGGCCTCGCGCAGGCGCGCGTGCTCGGCGCGCAGCGCGGGCAGCAGCTCGGCGTAGGGCGCGAGCGCGGGGATCTCGTGACTCAGCGCCACGGCCTCGGCCTCCACGGCGCGCAGCGCGTCGCGCTCATCGCGCAGCGCGTTCACCTCGGCCACCTGCGGGGCCCAGGACCGAGAGAAGGGATGTTGTGGTGGCGCCGAGCCGCGGGTGGCAGCGCGGAGCAGATGCTGGGCGCCAGGCGGGCCCAGGCCATCGCTGTAGGTCGCCTGCCATGCCCTTATCACGCGTGTCCATCCCGCCCTAGCCCTACCTGCGCTCGCAGCGCCTCCACCTCGGCCGTCAGCACGCCGCGCTGCTGCGCCAGCGCCGCCACGGCGTCGGCCTCGTTCACCGCACCCGGCTGCGACGGCAGCGGCGCGCTGGGCGCCAGCCGCGAGCCCGCCGCCGTGCCGCGGCCCAGCGGGCCCTCCGGCAGCGGCGCCGACGCCTGCAGCGACTCGCTACCGCCGAAGCCGGCGCCCGGGGCCACGGGCACGCCCGTCAGGGCTGCGGCGGCGGCCCCGGCCTGGCGCTGCATCTCCTCCAGCTCCGCCTGCAGCGCGGCGCGCTGCTCGGCCAGCGGCGCCAGGGCGCGGATGGAAGCCTGCAGGCGCGACACCTCGGCCTCCACAGCCTGCAGGGCCGGACGACGGGGGCAAGATGACAGGGCGGCGTCGGGTCGGCAACGGCATCAGGGCGGGAGGCGGCACGACTCAGCCCCCGAGACCTGCTGTGCCCCAGGCAACCCGGCGCAAATCAGGGCTTTCGCTGTACGTAAATGCATGCCCCGGTCCGCACCTGCAGGTCCCGCAGCTCCTGCTGCAGCGACAGCCGCTGGTCCATCAGCTGCTGCGTACGCCCAACGCGCCCGCCCATCGCCGCGCCCGCCTCCTCCTCGTCGTCCTCGTCGTCGCCCGCCGGCATGCGCGGCGCGCCGCCCAGCCCCGCCACCACCACGCCCTCGCCTTCCCCTGCGCCGTCCGCGTGCCTGACGGACCGGGCCCGGGCCGCCTCAAGCGACTTGGGCGACGAGCTGCTGGCCAGCTGCTTCTCCAGCTCGCAGATGAGCGCCTCCAGCTCGCCAACGCGCGACCGCGCCTCGTCGCGCTCGGAGCGCAGCTGGCCGTCCTCGGCGTGCTGCAGCGCCTCGGCGGTGGCGTTGAGGCCGCGCAGCTCGTCTTGAAGCAGCGGCCCGCGCGCGATCTCGGACCGCAGCTGGCCCACGATGACCTCCAGCGTGCGGACCTGGCCGGGGAGGGCGGCAGAAGGCCAGGAGGTGCACACGGCTGCTGCATGCAGGAGGATGTGACGAGGGGCATGCAGCTGCTCGCTTGGACAACATGCCAATCTCGGGTGCCGACCGCAAGGCTGCGGGCGTCCGGTCCTTGCAGCACGCAGCCGCAGGGGCTGCGTGACCGGCGCAGGCAGCCGTTCGCACGCTGCCAGCTCGTTACGCTTAAAGGCTCCAAGGCTCTCACCCGCGCCACCTCGACCTCGGCCTCCTCGATGTCGGCCTCCAGCTGCGGCGCGCTTGCCACCAGCGCCCGCAGCTCCACCACGCGCGCCGCCACCGCGCTGGCCTCCGCCGCCGGCCCCGCCAGGCGGCCCATCTCCGCCGCCAGCTCCTCCTGGCGGGATACCTGCGCACGCGGTAGAGCGGCACAGCGGCAGCTGCTGGCGTACTGGCCTGCCGTGATCAAGCCTCGTGCTGACCGAGCCGCACTGGTACTGTACTGAGCGTGAGCTCCGCTACACACAGCCGCCCACATGACTCCCGCAGACACGCACCAGGTCCTGTGCAGCCGCCAGCTGCTGCTCCAGGTCCGCCATCTCGGCCGCCTGAGCCTGCAGCTCCAACAGCCGGGCCTCCAGCGCAGGCCGCCCAGCCACAGCCGCCTCCGCGGCCGCAATCTGCGCAGCCAGGGAGCACGGGACACGGCGGCGGTGAGCAGCACCACCCCACCACCGCCTATCCAAGGTCCAGGCTTTCCAGGCTTCTGAGGCGGGGCTCGTTGTAACGCATCGGCAGATGCAGCACCGGACGCGATGACAAGTGACATGCAGAACAAATCGGCTCCGCGCACCTGCTGCTGCAGCGTCTCGATCGCCTCCTGTGCAGAGCTCAGCTCCGCCAGCTGCAGCTCCAGCTCCTGCCGCTGGCCCGCAACCGCCGCCAGCGCCTCCACTCGCTGCCGCAGCTCCTCCGCGGCGTCGGCCTCAGGCTGCGGCACGGCCAGGCCCAGTCCAGTAGGGTCCGCGACGGACGCGCGACGATGCCGGCTCAGTACATGCGAGCTATGGGTTCGCAGTGAGGATATGCAAGCCCAAGGGACCGGAATGCCTCTGGGCGCCACCAGGCCTGCCTCACCGGCATCAGGGCTAACGCAGACACACCCACGCGGCCTGGTGGCGAAGCGAGGTGCCGTGCGATGCAGCATCGGTGCGCACTCACCTGCAGCCGCGCCAGCTCCTCCTCCAGCTGCGGCCTTCGCGCTACCGACTCCTGGCGCCCCGCCACTAGCTGGTCCAGCAGGTAGATCTGGACCCAAGCAAGACATCAATTGAAACCGACAATGGTAAGATCCAGGACACGGCATAAATGAATTTAGGACGCACGCAGGCGCAGGAGAGGCGCGCCGGTGCATAGTGAGGCTTGCCAAGGACTGTGCCCAGCCCCAAACGCCCCGGCTGCCGCACCTCGGCCGCGGTGGCCTCCAGCTCCGTCAGCTGCATCTCCAGCTCGTGCTTGCGAGCCACCACGTCCCCTTGCGCCGCCACCTGCTGCTCCAGGCGGTCCGCCTCAGCCGTCTGCTCGTCCAGCAGCGCCAGCTGGGCCTGCGATGATCATCGGGCGCGCAAGACGTCTGGACATGGCGCGCAGAAGACCACAGACGGCCGCCATGATAGAAACGGCAGATCGGTGGACAGCACAGGTACTGGCCACTGACCACGAGGCACTCAAGGCGCCCAACGATCGGTACGCAGAGGTGCCGAAAGCCGCCAGGACAGCATGTTCCCTTCACTGGTCGGGGCAAGCGAGGCCCTACGCTGTGCTGCGCTCCCGCGCGCCGCACCTTGAGGCTGGCCTCCATGCCCTTCTGCAGCTCCTGTCGCTGCGTCGCCAGCAGGCGCATCTCCGCCACCTGCACCGGCAGCAGCAGCCACGCAGCCACACGGCGTCAGGCAAGGGCAAGCCCCGGGCAACCCTTGGGCAGGCCGGGGCTCGCCGCACCAGCCGCAGCAGCTCGTGTGCTGGGCCAATGTACCAGCCTCCCCTACCGAGGACCGAGCACGCGCGCCACGCTGCACTCCGGCCGCCTGCCTGGCGCCGCCTGCTGCTGACCAACCCAGCACTGAGCCAGCGCCTCACACGGCCAGCTCTCAACATAAGCTGCGGCGCTTGTCCGGCCTGGTCCGTGCACATTCACTCCTTGGCACACGCCCACGCCCAGCCCCACCTGCTTCTGCAGCTCCAGCGCCTCATTGGCCGCCGACTCGAGCGAAATGACCTCGGCTCGCAGCGCCGCCAGCTCCGAGGGCGGGGGCACCACCACTTCCCTGGCACGCTCCCGCAGCATGTCGGCCTCACGCCTGCGGCCACCCGCAGCAGTCGCGATAAGAACTGAGCACCACGTTCAACCCGCCGTATCCCCAGCGACGGCGGCCGCACCTGTAGCCCTCCTCGGCCGCATCGCGCAGCTGCGTCTCCAGCGCAGCCAGGCGCTCGCGCTGCTCGCGGAGGACCTGGGTAGCAGCACGGGCGGCGGCACGGTGGGCAGGTGACGCGATGCAGGTCCGTGCAGGGGTAGCAGCACGGCCCTGGTCCCGGACCCAGCTCCCGGTGCCAGCGCATGCCGCAGACATGCGGGTGGTAGCCCCCCCCTGCGCAGCCACACCTGCAGCTGCGCCTCCAGCGCCACCGCATGGGGCTGCGGCGGCCCGCCGGCCGATATGGACGTCCGCGGCGTGCGCCCCGGCGGCGAGCCCTGCGCGCCGCCGACGCTGCTGCCGCTGAACGACGGGCCCGAGGGCGGTACCACGGAGCCTCGCTGCATCGTGTTGCTCACTAGCCCCAGGCTGGACACGGCGTCCATGAACTGGCTGCTGTCCCTCGCACCGCCGGCCGTGGGGTGCGCCGACGCCGACCGGAACGCCGCAGGGTTGCCACGGAACGTCAGGCCCCCCGCCGGCACCAGCCCGGCCTCGCCGCCGCCGCCCGCGCCCTCGCCGGCGCCGCCGTCCTCGCCCGGCGCGCCGCCGGCGCCCTCGCCGGCCGTCGGCACCAGGCCCAGGCCGCTGACGGCCTCCACGAACTGCGACGCGTCGCGGCGGCGCTCAGCGGCGAGCGTGCGCATGGTTGCCAGCTGCCGCTCCAGGTCCTCGCTGGCCGCCAACTGCGCCTCCACGTCCTTAAGCGCGTTGCGCAGCGCCTCGGCGCCCGCGGCCTTCGGCGCCAGGATGTTGATCTGCTGCTGCAGCGCGTTGCGCAGCGCGACCTGGTTGCGGTGTGGAGGCGCGGGGGCGGTGCGGCGGTGAGAAACCATGCGCACCAGATGCGGCGCACAGCGGCAGCCGAGCAGTCGTGGCCGAGCGGCTGGGCCCTGGCGCGGGCCGCCCCGACCGAAGCCCATGAGCAGCACGACCTCGACTGGCTGTAACTCGAGGTCCGCTGCTCCCCGCCGGCATGCTAGATGAAAACATGCAGGTGTTACCACCCCACATCATGCGAACAGTCCCTGCGGCCGCACCTGCTGCTTGAGCTCCGCCAGCTGCAGCTCCAGGTCCGCCACCTCGGCACACTGCGCCGCCAGCTTGTCGTGCTGGCTGCGCAGCACTGGCAGCCGCGCGGCCACGCTGCTGAGCGCGTTGAAGCGCGCCTCCAGCTGCGCCACCTCGCCGGCAGACAGCTGAGCCGCCCCGACGCGCTTCTTCAGCTGCTCAATGTCCGCAACCTGAGGTTGGGGTTAGGAGGCCGTCAGGTTGATAACCCCACCCCTAGGCGCTTGTCCAAGCGTGGAGCTGCCGCGCAAGGACCCGGCAAGCGCGGGAGGACTGCCAGCGCGGCCCCTACGCCTGCATCCTTGGCATCAGCCGCTGGCAACATACTCATGCGTTGCCGATCCCCGTCAAACCGACTCGGCGTGCTCGTTTCGACCCCGCCCTCGACCTTGCGCCTAGGAGGGCCCCGATCCCACACTCTGCGGCTGCTGCTACATCCGCAAGACACACCGCCTCCGCCCCTGCCCCTACGCGCTCCGTGCTGCACCCTCGCCCTTTCCTCCTCACCTTGGCGTGCAGCTCGTCCAGCTGCTGCTGCAGCTGCACCCGCAGTGCCTCCGTCTTGTCGCGCTGCTCTAGCTGCTTCTCCAGCTGGCGGACCTGCGGGGCGGGGCGGGCGCACCGCAAGCGGCGGCACCAGGAGCTGGAGGGCAGCAGGCGTGGCCGCGAGAGCTCCACCACGCGAGCGCTGAGCCCAGCAACATACGCGAAACCCCCCACACACGAAAAGACTCGATGGAGCCGCACCTCGGCCGCGGACGCCTGCAGCTTGGCGTACAGCGCCTTGAGGCCGGGCAGCTGCTCCGCCACGGGGCTCAGCGACGAGACCTGCTCCTGCAGCGCCTCGGCCGCCGCCGCGTCGGCACGCAGCGTGGTCAGCTGCGGGAGGATGAAGGGGATGCGCGAGGGAGCAGATTGGTGTGTAGTGGGAGCCGCACAGAGGGCGCGGCGGGAGGGGTTTGGCACGTCGCACTTGAGGTACGGACGACCTGGCCGATCAAGCAGAGCGCGTCGTAGCATAGGGCACACCTGTTTGCGCAGGCGCTCCGTCACCACGGCCGCCGGCTGCAGCCCCGCGACCTCAGCCTGCGCACCATCGAGACAGAACACAGCGTGGTCAAGCAGCATGGAAAAGTACACGAGACAGCACATGCCGCTAGGCCTGCACCTTGTGCGTGCATCCGCAGTGCCCAACCCCTTTCCATTGACGTGGCGGCCAGGGCCCGCGTCCTGGCTATAGCGCCCTTCAGTCGATGCCGCCCCACCCTCCTCAGCACACAGTGTACGTTACCTATTTCGGAACATACTCCATCCTCACGGCCCGCACCTGCAGGGCCGCCCTGGTGGCCTCCAGCTGCCGCAGCTCCCGCGCCTGCTCCTCCAGCGCCGCCACCTCCCCGCTCATCGCCTCCAGTCGGATGCGCTCCGCCTTAAGAGACTCCACCCGGTTAGCCGAGGCGCGCAGCGCAGCCACGTGGGCCGCCAGCTGCTCCGCCTCAGCCGCCTGCCGGTATGCGGGCAACGCTCGGGTTGGCAACCCAACCAACCACCCGCGCAGCCCGAGGCCCATCCGTCTGCACTGGACGGCCCATCCTGCACCGGCCAGGCTGCTGCCCAGCCCAGCCCCACTGCGCCTGGGCCGCCACCCGCCGCCGCCCTCCCGTGAGCACCTGCGCCGCCAACGCCTCCTTCTGGTCGCGCAGCTTCTTGAGGTCGGTCCGGCCCAAGCTCTTCTTTAGCTCCGCGTTGGCGCGCTCCGTCTCCGTGATCTCCTTGCGGATGGCCGCCAGGCGCCGCTGCTCCTCCTTGAGGCTCGTCAGCACCTGTTCACGCACCGGGCGCGCGGCGAATGGGGATCAGCTCAGCACGTTGTGGGCATGGGCTCTGACCCCATGGAGGTCCCCGGGCTTGGCGAGGGGCGGCCGCGCACCTGCTGCCGCTCTGTGGACTGCTCCCGGGTAAGCTTGATGATCTTGTCCTGCACACCCAGCAGCGCTGGGTCCGTGACGGCGCCGCCGCCGCTCATGCTGCCGTGCGCGAACGAGGCGCTTGTGAACATCCCCGGCGTGCCGAGTGCAGGGGCCGCGCCTGTGGGCGAGAATGACGGCAGCGCAGCCACCGCGGCCGCCGCCAGCTTGGCCGACAGCGCGGCGTTCTCCGCCTCCGCAGCGTCCAGCGCCGCCGTGAGGCGCGCCGTCTGCGATGCCGACTCCGCAAGCTTGGCTTCCGCTTCGGCGAGTTTCGCCTCAGCCTCGGCTCGCATGGCTTGCATGTCGGACAGCGACGCGGCCGCGCCCTCGAGCGCGGCGTTGGCTGAATCGAGGTGTGACATGGTTCGCTCCAACCGCTCCAGCCGCAGAATGGACCGGGTATCAGCTGCGGTGCTGTCTTGGCTGGCTGCGGCTGTGCTCACCGCTGCGGTGTCGGGCGTGGTGCTGGTGGCAGGTGTGCAGCTGCTGTCGTCAGGCAGGGGCACCTCCGGCTGCCGTGCGTCGGGCGTGGGAGGCCGTAGAGAGCTGCTCGGTGTAACGGTGATAGAGGCTGGCAAGGCCGCTGTAGGGCCCACCTCGGGCTGGCTGCTTGGGCTTGAGCCGGGCTGGCTGGCTGTAGGGGTCTGCGGCTCCGCTGGCACCGATGCGGGACTCGAGTTGTCCCCGGCTGCGTGCTTGTCCTCCGGCTGCGCTGCGGCTTTCTCCGGCGTGTGCCCAGCGCTGGAGAACCCTACGTGTGGGGCGTAGGGCTCCTCGCCGATGGGAACGCTCTGGGCCTGCGGGTCCGGAGGTGGGGGGCGCTCAGTAGTAAGGCGGAGTGCTGTGTGGTGGGGCGAGCAGTGTGACGTCGATGATCAAGCCCCGACGAGCCATTGTAAGCATCAGCCGGTTTGCGCAACCAGACGGCGCTGGCCGTGCACCAAGGTAAGCGGAAGTTGTGTGAGGTGTAGCCATCGCCCGTCTCGCAGGCCTATTCCCTCAGGCTTCTGCAACATCCCTGGCATGCTGTAGCTAGCGCGCCTGCTGGGCTTGGCAGCTGCGGTCCCGTGTAAACAAGCAGCGCAAACTTGCAACATCACTGGCAACAGCTGCGTTCCACGACGCGGCAGAAACGATCGCTATCTTTTCCAGGATCGAAGCTAGCAAGCTGCGATCGGCGACTCACTCGGGACAACGCTTCGCTCCCAGCTCCCGTTGAGTTCGCCTCGCGCGACCGCAAGCTCCTCTGCTTGCTCAGACTTCTCAGGAGCACTCCTGTCGCTGCGGCTGCACCCACAGGCACTGCCCACATCAGGCGCGGAGCGCAGACCGGTGGGCCATGGTTGTGCGCTGCTACGTCCTCTCGCTAAACCAAAGCGTCGCCGTTACAGTGGGTCGGCGTAAATTGATATGCACGTGACGGGGTTGATGCTGTCACTGTAGCGGTCGTCCCAGTGTGCCCGTAACCCCACGCTCCCAAACTCCCCCCGCGAACCCCCAGCTTCTCCCCAACATGCATATCTCCACCGCCGACTGCTGCCGCTTTGCACCGGCCATCACATGGCCTGCTCACGCATCGCTCGAATGGAGGCAGATTCCCCTCCCCTTTAGCCCGCCTGCACCACCCTGACACCACCTCAAGACCCGAGAGCACGGGCACCTGCGCGTACCTGCCCCGCCCTCGGCACGTGTCCCGCTACTATACGCCCGCCCCCGTCCCATCCTCCAGCCTCATGGCCACCACCTCGAACCCCGCGGCCTCCAGGCTGGGTGCCGCGGCCTCGCGGTCCGCCACCACCACCACAGCCTGCGCGGGAGGGCGGCCAGGCAGCAGCGCGGGGCGGCAGCGGGGCAACCGTTTGTCATCACGTTGTTAGCCCTTGGACAGCAGAGCGCTTAGTTGTGGTAGGACCCCGGAGGTGGTGCCCTGCGCCGGGTGCTTAGGACGCTCTGCATAGGTCACGCCGTCCTGCCAGCCGCTACCAACAGCTGCCAACAGCTACTGCCAACAGCTTCTGCAGCGCGCCGCTCAGAGCAGCCCACGCCAGCGGCCCCGGTGGCTGCCAGGCCGGCAGGGTCTGGGCACCGCAGGCAGGCTCGGAAGCGGGAGCGGGAGCACACCCTGTACATCGCATGTACCTTATGTAACCTCCCGCTCATCCCGTGACGCAGGCGCAGCGGCGCCCTGCCGCAACCGGGCCGCGGTGCAGGCCTGGCCCTGCCCTGCCTGACGCCCCCTCTACAGGCCGAGCCGCGGCCGCGGGCCGTACCTGGCGCGAGGGGTGTAGGTGCGCGGCGGCGGCGCGCGCCACGTCCTCCCGCGTCACGCCCTCGATGCCCCGGAAGTAGCGGAACAGGTAGTCCTGCGTGTGGGGCGGAGCCCGGCACGAGCGAGGCATGTTGGGTCTAGAGGGCAGGCCACGAGCTGTGCCCCAAAGTGCGGCACACACGGTATGAGGTGAAGCCCAGCACGCGCCAGGCATGTCAAGGGCACGCCATGCACAGCAGGCCGCGTGCGGCACAGGGCCCATCGCCAGGTGCTCCTCTGCGTGGCGCCGAGGTGCCCAGGGACCACACACACACTGTTCTACGTAACACTTGGACACACGCTCCTCGCGATGCCCTCCCTCGCCTGCCGCACCGGTGGGCAGCCCCAGCAGGCCGTTCACCAAGGCGAGCTGCAGCTGGCTCCCTTCCCCACCATCCCCACACGCAAAACACACGTACCCTCGACGATTCCCCCCGGGCCCCGCCCAGGGTTCCCCCGGCCGCCACCTCGCCCGCACCTGCGGCAGCCCCAGCAGGTCGTACACCAGGATGCGCTGCAGCTGGCTGGCGCTGCCCGAAAAGTTGAAGGCAAAGCTGTTGAGCGTCTCGGACTTGGCGGCCTCCAGCTGCGCCTCGGGCGGCGGCGAGGCGGCGGCGGTCGCCAGCAGCGAGCGCAGCGAGCGGAGGAACTCGCCCGGCGAGGACGTCTGGCCGCCTGTCGTGGTGGGCAGGGTGGGTTCCGTGAGGCACGGTTGTGATTTCTGACATGCCAACCAGTGACGTGCGAAGGACCAAGTCGGCCGGAGCAAGCACACAGTAGCACACTGCGGACACAGCCCAAGATGTTCACCGACGTCCCCGGGTTGTCAAGCCGATAGCGGCACCTTCCGTTCATGAGGATGCAATGAATGGCAAAGCACAATGGTCTCGTGCAGGAGCGGCGGCTAGCGTTGCTCACCCGCCACGAAGAGCCCCGGGTGGTCGGGCGGGCTGTCCCAGGAGCCCGACACGCTGTAGGCCAGGCCCTCGCGGCTGCGCAGCGTGTCGAACAGCGCGCCGCCAAACGAGTTGAAGGCGCCGCCTGGGGGAGGGGTGGAGCGGCGGTGAGGCAAGGTAGCGGGAAGGTAGCTCAAGGGTTGTGGGTGGCGGTGGGGCGTTGGGAGCCGCGGCAGGGGGGTCCGTTGGAGGAGATCGCAAGAGCCGTTCGGCCCGCATCGCAACATACCGCACCGCACCACACCGGACACACGCCGCGGCGCAGCACGCACCCACCCAGCACGTCCAGAGCAAACACGTCCGGGTCAGACAGCGTTATGCCTGGCTCCGCCACAAACACGTTGGCCTGTGCAGGAGCGGGCGGGCGTGGGGCGACAGGGAGCGGGCGGCAGCGCGAGTTTGGGTTGGACGAGCCAGGCGACAAGACCGTGCCGTGCCGCCCAGCCCCGTCCGTTTGCGCCTTGCTGTGTCAGCCGTGCTTCCCAGAGGCCGGCGCCGCACCTGAGTAAGGCCGGGGCGGTCCACCAGGTACACCACCGGACGGCGCGGCCCGGACCGGGCCGGGGCCGCCGGAGCGGACCCTTCGGACGCCGCCGCCGCCGCCGTCATCGCCCCGCTGCCGCCGCTCGCAGGCACGACCGCCGCCTGCGCCGTCCCGGCCCCGTCAGCAGCCCCGGCGGTGGCCGCCGCCGCGGCCCGCGCCTCCGCCGCCGCGGCACCGGCCTCCACAAGGGCTGGCAGCATCGGCGGCGCGCCGCGGGGCACGGGCAGCGGCTGCGGCGGCTGCCCTGGCGCGGGCTGCCAGTCGCCCCAGCACTCCTGGATCAGCTGCATCATGGGCCCCGGCTCGAAGGAGCCCACCACGCCCAGCACCGCGCTGTCGGGCCGCTCCCAGCTGGTGGCAGGGGTGCAGGGCGAGGACGGGGAGGGAGGGGTGTTCAGGAATAAATAATGCATAGGGAGGCAGAGGCAGGGGGGTGCAGGGTTGGGATGGCGGGCGCGCTGGCCGGGCGAGGACGGGGAGGGAGGGGACGGCAGAAGCCCGCCGCCGGGTGCGTACAGAGCCCGCCGCGTTTCCCCCGTCCGCCCGTGTCTGGAGACCGTGCAGATGTGCAGCATGTGACGCAGGCAGTCCTGTCGTACAGCCTGCCGTACCGGGCCACGTGCGCCCGAAGGTCGTCGGTGCTGATGGCCGCCACGCTCTCCTTGGTGGGCGTGCGGGCGTACGGCGAGTCGCCGCCGTACATGAGCTTGAGCAGCTTCCGCCGCCCGATGGACGCGGGCGAGTCGTTCTGGTGCTCCAGCGCGTTGTACAGCTGGGACTGGCGATTGGTGGTTGGGCGGTTGGCGGTTGGAAGGTGGGGCGTGTTGGTCCAACATGACCCTCACAGCCTCCACGCCAACCGGCCTACGGCAAGGGCCCGGCGGCGCGGCGGTCCAGCCCCCGGCGCCTCGGCCACGCAAGGTTGCAGTAGTGTGTGCGCTACGTCACACACGACATGCGTCCGGCCCTGCCCGGTGCCCGCACCTGGTACAGCGCCAGCTTGTCGGCGGGCAGCGCGGGGCTGCGCACCACCTCGGCCATGAGGCGCATCACCTCGCCCTCGTCGCCCGACAGACAGGACATGTCGGCGGAGGTGGCCTTGCCGGGAGGGAGGGAGGAGAGGGTAGGGAGGGAGGCAGGAGGGAGGCAGGAGGGAGGCAAGAGGGAGGCAGGAGGGAGGCAGGAGGGAGGCAGGAGGGAGGCAGGAGGGAGGCAGGAAGGAGGCAGGAGGGAGGCAGGAGGGAGGCAGGAGGGAGGCATGGAGACGCGGGGAGGAATGGTGGAGGGCGGTGCTGCGTACGCAGGCGCGGCCGGCTGTTGGGGAGGAACAGCAGGCCCCTCGCCGCCGTCCCGGGCAGCGCGCCTGGACCAACCTGCCCGCCCGCCTGCCCGGTGCATGTGCCCGTCCACCGCCCTGCCGACCCAGGCACCGATGGCGCGGCAGGTGTGCCGCCTCGGCCCGCCCCTCACCTCCCTTTCTTGCCCAGCCCACGACCTGCCCCAGCATGCCCCACCTGCGGCCCCGCGCCCACTTCGATGCTGGCCGCCAGCGACTCGAGTCGCTCGTCCAGGCCGGGCGAGGGGTGTGCGACGCTGCCGCCGGCGCGCTGCACGAACGAGGTGAGCGACGCCAGGCCAACCTGAGGCAGGCAGGGGGCAAGAGGGAGGGGGAGGAGGGCGTTTGGGAAGGTTGTGGG
This sequence comes from Chlamydomonas sphaeroides, assembly GCA_001662425.1. Lineage (NCBI taxonomy): Eukaryota > Viridiplantae > Chlorophyta > Chlorophyceae > Chlamydomonadales > Chlamydomonadaceae > Chlamydomonas > Chlamydomonas sphaeroides. The sequence continues at coordinate 69,120 of BDDC01000137.1, read as the reverse complement.
CTGGAAGGCGGCCGCAGGGGAAGGGGCAGTGCGGCTGCCGAGGTCGTGTGGCTGGCAGGTCCTGTCGTACAGTGACATGTCGTACCTTTTCCGGCGGACTGCCGTACTGTCCTCCCCGCATGAGCAGGCTGGCCCGTACCAGCGGCACCTCGTCGTCCACCAGCAGGAACACGCGCAGGCCGTTGCGCAACGTAGCCTGTACGGCATTAGTGCGGCAGCAGGTGTCACGGACCAGGTGGTACGGCACAAGAGTCTTGCTGGGTTGGAGCGTTGGACCACTGATACGCTGTCTCTGCGCAGGCGTCCGCTTGAGGCAGGTGGGGGCATGGCCAGGCTGGGCCAGGTAGGACCCTGGGACGTAACTTGGACCGTTGAGACGTGACCCACAAGGCCCCGTACACAAGCCCGAGCCAATGGACAGCTGCGTACGTTAGTGCCGTACCGTGCGGTAGTTGGGAAGCGTGAACTCGGGCAGCGGCGGGAAGTCCGTCGGCAGCGGCGGCAGCAGGTCCAAGACCTCGGGGCCCGTGAAGCTCACCGCCGGGGCAGCGGCGGCAGCACTGCCGCTAGGGCTCGCATCGACAGTTGTCACCTGAGTGGCGACGGCGGCGGTGCTCGTGTCCGCGGCCGCGGCGGGCGGCAGCTGGCCCGCCGGCGATGTCAGCATAACCGCCGCCGCCAGGGTCGCAGCCATCGCGGCGCGGCCAGCGGCAGCGGCGGAGCCCGCCAGCGATGCCAGCGAAGCCGACATGTTTGGCCTTTGTCCCAGCGCTGTGGATGTGGCCAAGGGGTCAGCCCTGGGCGTGGGCCCGACTGTGCGGTTGTTGCGTTGGCGCATCAGGTGCTGTAGGGTGCTGCGGTGGCGAGCAGTGGCCTCCTCGGGCCCTGAACGTCGGTCCACGCCAGCGTGGACATCTGGCAAAGCTGATAAGAAGGATGTGGTTTGGTTGGAGCGCTGGGAAGACGGGGAAGGCGCCGATGGCAGGGGCAGCGGCGCCCGGCCACGCAGCGGCAGGGGTGCTGTGGTCGTGGCGGTCCCAGCGGCGCGGCCGTCCCCGCGGCTGCAAGCGCGATGCCGGACCGGCGCTTGGTCCAGCATGAGTGCCGCTACGTGCCGGCCTGGTCGGAGGGCTGGTCGCTGCGAGGACAACGACGTGGATGAGAGATGGCGCCAACAGCAAGCAAATGGCCCGCCTGGGATTGTTATCCCTGAAAGCGAGCAAGTCTTGTATGGAGCGGTGACCTGCAACAGATGCTGGTTTGCTCGCCGGGCTGCCAAACTCCGCCATGGGCCTGCACGCAGCGAAGGCCTCGCAGGTCGCAGCGTCCAGCCAAAGCCCATCCGCAACATATCTTTGGCGTTTCTCGGTGCAACGTTTACCCACGCCACAATCGCACGCAAGAAGCGCTGTCATAAGCGAAAACTCGTCCCGTTCACACTTCCACGGTTGACACTCGGGCACCTCTCATCAGCGGACGAACACAACAACGACTAGAAAAGCAGCTGCTGAGAGCTTGAGACCAGGTAGGGAGGCTTTTGAGGGCCCCTTCTCGCCCCATTCGTTCGCGAGGAGTATTAGCTTCACACGCAACCAGCAACTCGGCTCCATAGTTCACAAAAGGTCATCATCAAGGCTCGAATGCTGCGATAGACCGCATATTTTAGGGTTACAACGCCAATCAGCTTTGCCGAGGCCCCGCAAAACCCGCGACTATCCCCGGCCTGCTGGCTCTGGACCTCGCATCAGCAGGAGCGTCAGCTGCAAGCCTACCTTGCCTCCCGGTCTCGGCCGTGTCTTAACCGTCACCGCACCGTCGGGGCCTCGTGGCCGCCGCTCGAGGCAGCAGCGCGGACCCAAGTGCGGCGGCCGTTGACGGCTCTACAGCGGGGGAATTTCCCGAAATTCCCATCCGCTTCCCTATGCAGCTCGTCAGGCGGGCCTTCGGTCGCGCGTTGGACCACTCACGCCTACCCTACTCCCGCGTACATCCGCCTTGCCCGTCCGCGCCTATCGCCGCCCTCAACGTTGCAAACCTGCTCTCGCCCGCCGCAGGAGCGCTTGTCACGCACCGTCGGCGCCAGTGCACACGCCAGCCGCCCCCTCGACCCCACCGCAGCGCCAGCAGCCTCGCCGCCTCGCCGCAGCGGCTCCTCGCTCGCAGCCCGCCGCGCGCCGCAACGCCCGCACCACTCCCAACGCAGCAGCTGCTGCTGCTGCTGCTGCTGCTGTAGCGCCGCCAGCGGCCTCCCGGCGCCGCACACACGATCACGGCCCAGCTGTGTCCGCTGCCGTCCGCCGTCAGTCGCCACCCGAGCCGCCAGGCGTATCGTGCAGCAGGGCGTATCGTACGGCAGCATGTCGCCGCACCCGCCGTACGTGCCAAAGCCGCATGACATTGATGAGGTCCGGAGGCACCTGCCCGCGGACTCGGACCAGGTGGGCGGAGATCCCCTGGGTTGGGGGCCGGCCCAGGGTTCGTGTGCCGGAGAAGCTGCCACCGGCGGTCGGTGGGGCTGCTGCACGGTGGGACGCGGCTCGGGGGAGGATGTGGAAAAGGCTCGTACAGCACTCGGCGTGCTCCTGTGCTGCTCCTGGCCTGACGCGCATTCCGTTGTTGTGCCGCGCGTGCCGACCCATGCCTCCTCATCCTCCTCCCCCGCCACCTCTCCGCCGCTAGGTGCTACTTGACGCCATGGAGGAGGGCCTCACTGACAAGCTGGTGGCGCGGTGGCTGGTGGCGCGCAAGGGCGACGTAAAGGCGAGACGGGCCGGGGGCCCTGGGGGGATGGGCGGACGGCTGTACGGTGCCGGAGTCTTGAGTTGGGTTGCCCGTTTAAGGACACGGGATGGAACAAGTAAGGACGCCGCCGACACGTGAGATGTGAGGACGTGCACACGCGTGCCGCCCGCAACAGGCCGCCATCGCGATGCTGAGCAAGCACATCGAGTGGCGCCGCGGCCCGGGGCGGCCGGTGCCCGAGAGCCACCACGGCGTGCAGGTCAACCTGGCGCACAAAAAGGTACGGCGTACGGCAGGTCGTGTGTACGACAGGATACGGCGCCGGGCTGGGCCAGCGGCGCGTCGCACGCGCCTGTGAGCGGCGCGCCTCCCACTGCCCCCTGCCTGCTGGGCCGTATCGTCGCATGCGGCCCCACGCATGCGGGCTCGCCGACCCTGGACCTCGCACCCGTTCACTGTCCGTGCCTCCTCTCTGGCCCATGTTGTGCCCCCGCCGTGTCACTCGTCACCACCGCTGCAGGTATTTCTGCAGGGCCTGGACAAGGCCGGGCGGCCCATTGTGCTGGGCGTGGGCTCGCGGCACCGAAAGTTTGACTGCAAGGACGACGCGCTGGCCTTCTGCACCTACGCACTGGACACGGCGGTGGCCATCGGCAACAGCCACGACGACTGGGACGGCAAGCTCACGGGCGTGTTCGACCTCAGGAGTGAGTGCTGGGGGTTGTGAGGGCAGTGGGGCTGGGGGCTGCCTTATGAGGTCCACCAAGTATGCGTCGCGCGACCTCGCAGAATTGATGAAATATATGCAGTAGGTCATGGGGCCTGGTAGTTAGGGCTGGGTCATGGGGGCTGGGTGCCTTCGGATGGCGCAGCCCCTGGCAAGGGTCGAGCTAGCGGGCGGGCGTGTCTGACATGCACAGGAAGCTGGGTGGCTGGGGTTG
>BDDC01000137.1:15238-42080 GCA_001662425.1 Chlamydomonas sphaeroides | reverse complement strand
GCGTGGATCTGGGGGGGGGGGGGGGTAGGGGAATGGAGGCGGGGGGCGAGGGGGTGGGAGTTGCAGCGCGGGTTAGTGGCGGAGCGTGGCGGTGGAGGGACTTGAGAAGCCTTGGCGTACATGCCCACTGGTGCTCAGTCCTTCACCTGCGTCAATGTGTCCTCGTGCAATGCACATAGCCGCCGCAGCCCTCACCACATGTCATCATGTTATCATGCTACGTATCACATGACCTCTGGGCCCCTCACCTGCGCCATGAGGTCCTCGTGCAGGTCCAGCAGCAGGCTTGCCAGCTCGTCCCGGCTGCGGCTGCGCGCCTCCGCCACCAGGCCGCCGCCAAAGCCGCCGCTCGCGCCGCCGCAGCCGCTGGGCCCCGCGCCCGACCCCGCCGCCGCGGTCGAGGTGGCGGTGAACATGGACAGGAAGCGCGTGCGCACGCGCGCCCAGCGGCTGGTCAGGTCGGAGGGAGGCGCGGAGGCGGAGGCGGCGGCGGCGAAGGCGGAGGCGAGGGAGGAGGCGCCGGGCGGCGAGGAGGAGGCTGAGGCGGGCGGCAGGCGGCCATCGGGGTCGAGGGTCTGCACGATCTGGGTGAAGAGCCGCCGGCGGAGCGTGTTTAGGTGGGAGCGGATCTGCCGGATTGGGGTGGGGGTCAGCATGGGATCAGCACGTGCACGGGCAGCTGCCAGTCGGGGCACCCCACGGTGACTACTGCATGCCATTGTTACTACTGCTGCTCCTGCTGGCGACAAGTACGGCAGTAGACCATCACAGCAGCCTGTACGAGCAGCATCGCTAAACCCCCGCTGCCCCACCCCCACGGCTCACCTCTGCGACCACCTCGGCCTGCACGGCGTCCGCGCGCTCCCGCACCTCCTCAAACGCCACCGCCGCCTCCGCCAGGCGCTGCCGCAGCTGCGCCTCCTGCTGCCGCAGCGCCGCCACGTTGCGGTGCAGGCAGGAGCGCGTGGCGAGGGCCACGTTGCGGACCTGGCGGGCAGGAGGCGGGGCGGGGTGGGGCAGGTGAGGCAGGGGAGGGGAGCATGGAATGGGTAGGCAGGTCGGCAGAGCAGTGACAGGGGAGGGTAACTACGGGAGGCAGTCGTAAGCGGTTGCGGGCAGCAGCCGCAGCCAGCAACGGAAAGGAAAGGGGGGGGTTCGGACAGGCGCCAGCAGGCCATTGCCTCGTCGACCCTTGCACTTGTGGACATTGTGCACACACTCTCTCTGTAGCCCTCACACAAGCGGCACCCTCATCCAACACATCGTGGTGCCCACAAGCGCCCGCCCGCCTGCCCCCCACGCCCGCTCGCGTCCACCTGGTCCAGCAGTCGCGACACGTCGTCTGCGGCCGCCAGCATCTTGACGCCCGCCGCGTGCGCGCCGAGGAAGGCCAGCACGCGGCCCTCCAGGTCGGGCACCCCGCTGTCCGCCAGCAGCATGCCGGCGGCGGCGCGGAGCTGAGCGGGCGGGAGGGAGACGGAGCGGCGGCAAGGGAGGAGCGACGTGGGCGGGCGGGAAGGATGGGAGGGTGCTGCAGCTGTGGGGGGCCTGGGCGGGCGGTTGGGCGTGGAGGACAGGGCCCGCACGAATGGCCGAGGGAGGGGGCGAGGGTCCGGGCGGCGTCGCGCACCTGCTCCTGCGTTGGGCCCGCCGCGGCGCCCCTGCCGCCCAGCCCCATGCCGCCGAAGGCGCCAAAGGCCAGGCGGCTGAAGCGGCGGAGCGCGTCGGGGCTGGCGCGGCCGCTGAGCACCAGGCGCGCCAGCAGCGCGTTGCGGGCTGACAGCAGCAGCACCTGCGGCAGGAGGGGCAGGGAGCACCGGGCAGGGCAGGGCAGGGCCGGGGGCGGCCAGGTGTTGCCCGAGGTGCGCGCGACACGGTGGCGCCAGAGGCCGGCGGGGCACTCCCACTGTTGCCGCCACCCCCAGCCCCCCGACCCTGCCGCATGCCCCCTCCCACCTGGTCCGGGTGCAGCTGGAAGCTGCCGCACGCCGCCGAGCCACCGCTGCACCGCTCAAAGCCGCCGCCGCCGCCGCCCGTCGCGCCGCTGCCACCGCCGCCGCCGCCGCCCGGCGCGGCGCCGCCCAGCTGGCGTGTGACCAGGTCCGCCACGTAGGCCCGCACCTCCTCGGGGTCCAGCCCCTCGCTGGTCTCGCACGCGTCAACCTGGGCAGGAAGGGCGGCGAGGCGAGGCGGGGAGGGGAGGTGCCATGGGCGCGTCAAACTAGCTGCATAACTCCGAGCGTACGCCCGGGGCCCGTAGGGTAGGGTAGGGGACGGGCGGGCCGAGGCGCAGGAGGTGACGTTGGGGCATGTGAGCGTTGGTCTGCAGCTTCGGCTGGCTGGCGTGCTGCGGCGGACCGGCGGCCGCGCGGCGGGTGCAGCCGTGAGGTGCCGAGCGCAGCGCAGCGCACGGCGCCCCCCGCCCCTATGGCGCCCACCTTGTTGATGACGAAGAACAGGCGGCTGCTGAGCCGCGCCACCAGCTGCGGGTTGATGGCGCGCAGGCGGCGGAACAGGCCCTCCTCCTCCGCGGTCTTGAGCTTGGTGTAGTCGAGCAGGTACAGCACGCAGTCCACGCCCTCCAGCAGCCGCTCCACCTGGAGGGCGAGGGCGCGGCCGGCAGACCGTCAGATGTGGCTCGCGAGGTGCTCAGCGGGATGAGGAGCTACGGGGCCACGAGACAGGCCGCGACCTGGTTAAGCGTTCAGTCCGCGGCCTCCAGCAGCCGCCCAACCTGTCGGGGTGCCCACTCTGCGCCTGCGCCTACTCTGCGCCTGTGCCCACAACAACAACCTAGGCGGCTGGCACTCCTTGGCAGCGCGCCCTGCCATGCCCGCACCCACCAGGTGCTTGAGCTGCTCCTCGCCCGCCTCGTTGGGTCCGGGCGTGTCTAGCAGAACCACGCGACCCAGGCCCGCGCCAAAGCCCTCGAGTGCAGCCAGCGGCGCGCTGATCTGCAGCAGCGAAGACTGGCCCGGTGGCGCGGGCGGCGCCGGCGCCTCGGGCCCCTCCGCCGCCTCGTCGTCGGCTCCGCCATAGTCGCCGTCCGTGCTGAGCGGCGCCGAGGGCCGCGGCGACAGCGGGCCGCTGCCGGAGCGCAGCCGCGCGGCGCTGTTGAGAGCCTGCGACACAACAGCGCCACGGCACGGCGGGACGGCCGCTCGCACGCCTGCCCAGCGAACCACACGACAAGGCTCGCACCCAACAAAACTGCACTTCGCTTAGCGCGCTCCGGCCGCGTAGTCATCATACGTCGGCGCCGCTATGTCCCCCTGTCGCCACGGCAGTCGCCGCACCTGCAACCGCGCTCGCACGGCGGCCTCGCCCCGTGTGACCGCCCCGTCCTTGCCGCCGCCGCAGCCTGCGCCCGCAACCGCCGCGCCCCAGCCCGAGCCGGCGCCGGCCAGGCCCAGGCCCGCGCCCGGGGAGGCGCCCGCGGTGGGCAGCGGCGGCTCGCGCAGCGTGGGCTCCTTGGCGGTGGGGTCATGGGCGATGCGCACGATGCGCGCCGTCTCTGGCACATTGTTCATGGGCAGCACCTCCATGCCCAGCAGCGCGTTGAGCAGCGTGGACTTGCCTGGGTGCATGGGTGAGGGGTCAGGGGAAGCGGGATAATGTGGTGTGGTGTGAGGGGAGGGGAGGGGAGGGGAAGGGGGAGACCGGTGGTTGTAGGGAGCGCTGGGGGCATGGGAGCAAGCAGGGAGGGAGGAGAGGAGGCGATGGGCGAGCCGCGGGGGAGGGGAGGGGGAAGGTGCGGGCCGAAGAGCGGGTGGGGCGGGTATGGGGGCTGGAAGCGCGGCCGTGTCGGGCCGAGCGGGGACTTACCCGACTTGGTGAGCGCGAGCACGGCGACCTGGAGGGGTGCGAGAGGGGAGGACGAGAGGCACGGTGGGGAGCGAGCAGGAGCAGGGACGGCGCGATCGCGATAGATGTTTAATCGCGAGGGCGAGGCCCGGAGGCTGCGGAGTTAGGACGGGGCCGCCGTGGGTTTTGGATAACGTGGTGACCTGTGACTAGGCCCAGTGGGCCCGGCGGGCTGCGCCGCACTCACGCTCAGCTCGTTTGCACTGTGGCGGGTCTTGATGTCGTGATAGGATTGCCAGAAGCGTTGGAGTTGTTCGTCGATGAGCCGGCGTGCGCTTTGCTCGGTATCGTCGTCGTCCATGCCGGCCGCATCCTGGCTGGTGAGGTCCGCGAGCAGCCCGCCGACCCCCGCAAGCAGTGCGTCAAGCGCCTCGCGGGCCTCAGCGAGGCCGCTGGGCGCCAAGGCTGCCATAGCTTGCGGAGCGCTCAACCGGAGCTGCCAAAACCCTTGTACCGAGTGTGGCCTCGGTGCACAGCCGCTACAACGCGCTGGACTTGGTGTCAAAATACGGTATAACTGCGAGTGCAGGCGCGTGCGCCGAAAGCAGAGCTCAACTTGAGCAGCACCTGGCTGTGCTTCGTTAGGCAGCTGGCCGCGTAGGCAACATTTGTGGCTACGTGGCGCGTGTGTTTCTGTGCAAATGTTGGGGCGGCGAAAGAGCTGACCTGGAGGTTCACGGATGGGGCCGGGGCAAGTCCGTGAGCAGCGTGCAGCGCTCTGGCCTTCAAGTCGATTCGCTGAACAACTGCACGTGTATTGACGGAAGATTGCATTTCTACGCAGCCGCAAGCAAAGTTTCGACAACCGAAGAGCTGGGCCGCGGCCTTCTGACAAACTCGTTGTCCAGATACTGACTCTTGACCCTAAGCCTGAACTACTCCTAGCACTGTTTTAGCTGACACCCACAAGTTACGTGCAACCACCTCAGGGTCAAAGATTTTACAGCGGGCGTGCTGCCCAGCGTGCGAACAGCACCTCGGACATCTGCGCACGTCCAGAGAACTGCTGGCAAGGGCGGACCACTGCGAACAACAGGCCTGAAGCACCTTCACGTCGCGGCAGCCCTGCTCTTGGTGCCCGCAGCGGCTTGCAGCTTGAATGTGTAGCAAGATGATGGAAGGATGGTGCTCTGCAGCATCCTAGGCGCGGGCGCCACACCACAGCGTGCGTGCCCAGCCGTGCCCCCGCGGCACACGGCATCCCCACGATGCTACGCCCGTCGGACCATATGCGGGAGCTCATGGGAGCTGCCGACCCCTCGGCCACCATGGAGCGCAAGGTGCGCTGCTTGCTGGCGTGCACCTACCGCCCGCTGGGGGCCGCAACACCCGAGCGCCTGCTTCTACCCCCGTACCTGCCGCCCCCCGCCCTGCACCGCTTGCGCCCCTGGCTCCTCGGCGTTTCCTCCTTTGCCCAACCCATTGCCCAACCCATCGCCAACCCAAACCATCGTTATCCAAACCCTCAGGCCGCTAACAAAGCCGCCAGGGCCAACTACGGCGCCGAGCTGCAGGCGCAGATGCGCGCCAACGAGGAGGCCCGGCAGCGCGAGCGAATGGAGCGCATGGGCATCGCCCGCCCGCCCGCGCTGCAGCCCCCTCCGCCGCCCATGCCCAACCACCCAGTCATCGGCGCCGGCATGGGCATGGGCATGGGCATGGGGCCGCCCTCGCCCGGCGCCATGGGCGGCGGCCCGCCGGGCATGTTTGGCGGCGGCCCGCAAGGCATGTTTGGCGGCGGAGGCGGCTCGCCGCCCAGGGCGGGCGGCATGTTCGGTTCGCCGCCGGGTGGCCCGGGGCAAGGTGCGTCGTGTCGGGCTGCACGCTGGGTGGCCCGGGCTGGATAGCCAACGCTGAACAACATGGCAGCACGGGGCCGCAAGCCAGCTGACGTGCTGACAGTCGAAGGTGATTGGTTGAAAACCAACGAGCTCCGCCCCGTCCCTGCCCCTGCAGGATACCCGCCACCGCCCGGCGGCCCGCCGGCCTTCGGCCGCAGCCCATCTTGGGGCCCGCAGCCGCCGCCCTTCCAGCCGCCGCCCTTCCAGCCGCCGCAGTACCAGCCTCCGGGCAGGATGCCGGGACCCTTCCAGCAGCAGCAGCAGCCCAACTCCTTTGGGCCCGGCTCGCCGGGCCGCGGCGGCGGCATGTACGGCGGCTTCGGTGGCCCGCCGCCCATGTACGGCGGAGGCGGGGGCTACGGCGCGCCGCCCCAGCAGCAGCAGCAGCAGCCCCCGCCGCTGCTGCCGGGACCGGTGCAGCCCTCGGGGGCTCCTGGCGCGGAGGCGATGCAGCGGATGGAGGCGATACAGCGCAAGGACCAGTACCGGCTGGAGCTGGAGGCGCAGGTGGGGCGGAGAGGGCCTGCGGCCAGCTGTTGTTCGTGCCAGGGGCATGGAGTGACAGGGACATGGGCGGAGCGGCGCGCGAAGAGGCGTGTCAGCAGCAGTGCCGTGTCTGGAGGCCTGTCAGGCTGACCTGGTCCCAGGCCAATGCGCGGCCGTGGAGGAGGCGGGCCCACGGGCGCCACCAACCTGGGGCGACGGAGCCGGCCGGGCACCACGACTCGCATCACTCCCCGCACCTGCGCCCGCCGCCGCGCCGCGGGCGGTATGCTTTCTGCTTTGGGCCGGGGCTTACGCTCAGAGATACGCAACTATTTCGCTACTCCCATGGCACACCCCGCCGCGCCGCAGATCCGGGAGCGCGAGCAGCGCAAGGCCGCCGACAAGGCCGCACTGATGCAGGAGGAGATGCGGCGGGAGGCGCACGTAGCCGCCATGCGAGGCGAGCCGCCGCCCGGGGGCGGCTACGGCGGCCGCATGGGGCCCCCGCCGCAGCTCAACATGGGGATGGGAATGGGCATGCCGCCGCCCGGCCCCGGCGGCTACGGCCCCGGCTCGCCGCCGCCCTTTGGCGGTGGCGGCGGCGGCGGCTCCCCCGGCCGCGGCGGCATGGGCCCCATGGGCATGGGCATGGGCGGCCCGGGGCCCATGATGGGTCCAGGCGGGCCGGGGCCCGGCCAAATGATGGGACCCGGGCTGGGCATGGGCCCTCCGGGCGGCATGTTTGGCGGCCCCGGCCCGGGGCCCGGCATGATGGGCCCGGGCATGGAGGGCTTCCCGGGCATGATGCCCAACTTCCGGTTCCGCTCCGACAACGCCTACCTCACGCCGGGCGAGCTGAACGCCAAGCAGCAGCAGGCCAAGGAGCTGCAGGACGCGCTGGAGATGCAGATTGCGGTGAGGGGGCTGGGGCGAGGGGCCGCCGCTGGCGAGGCTGTGTGGGTGACGTGAGGCGGCAGCGCGTGTGGTAGGGGTGTCGGGGGTGGGCTGGTGCGTATCTGGGGTAGGGTGGGGACGGCGGTGTTGCTGACACTCTGCCCTGACGCGGCGCTGCCGTCTCGCAGGAGAAGCGGCGAGCCAAGGAGCTGCAGAAGCAGCGCGAGGCGGCGGATGTGGCGCGGGAGGAGGCGCGCTTCCGGCAAGACGTGGGCCCGCAGCAGGGAGGAGGGCAGCAGGGCGGCGGCGAGGGCGGCGCTCCGCAGCCTGAGAACGCGCTGCACGACGCCTGGGAGAAGGCGCGGATCGAGGCCGAGGAGGCCAAGCGGAACCGCTTCGCCGCCAAGCGCGGCGGCGGACCGTCGCCGGGGCCCGGCGGCGCCCCTGGGCCCGGGCCCTGGGGTGAGGGAGGAGGAGACGGGCCGTCCGGAGGCGGCGGTGGCGGCGGAGGTGAAAGTGGCTCACCGGGCCGGGGCGGCGCCGCGTCGCCGGGTCCAGGCGCGGGCGGGCCGCCGCCGCCAGCGTTTGGTGGATACGGCGGCGGCGGCGGGCGGCCATCGACGCCGCTGGTGGTTGAAAAGGTGCGGCAGGTGGCGGCGGCAGAGCTGGCGGCAGTCAAGCAGGAGCTGGTGGCGGAGGCGGCGCAGCTGCGTGAGGTGGTGGCGGCGCAGGGGCAGCAGGTGGCGGCGCTCAAGACGCATGCGGAGCGCATGGAGGCCGAGGCGGAGCGCGCGCGGGAGCAGCTGGCGGCCATGCGCGTCGGCGGCGGCGCAGGCGCAGGCGGCGGCCGCCGCTCCGTCGAAGGGATGATGTCGGAGCTGGAGCGGGAGATGATGGGTGCTGGGCCGCAGATCCCTGTGCCCGCCATGGTCGACATCGGGCTCGACCTTCCGCTGCCGGCTGCCGTACTGCGGCGCAGTACGGCGCCGCCGCCGGTGTACGACATGGGCGCGCTGCTGCCCGGCGTCAGCCCGGCGGCGGTGATGATGGGCAACGTTGACGCCAGCGGGCTCAACGCCGCCGGGCCGCGGCCCGCAGCCGGGCCAGACGGCCGGCCGCCGACCATGGGGCTCCGCACTATCAACCCGCTGGAGGCGTCCATGGCAGCTGAGTCCGTGTTCATATACCCCAACGGCCGCGAAGCCGTGTTCATCAACCCAGTGGCTGCGGCCGCCGCGGCCCGCGGCGCCGGGCCCGGCATCCAGCCGCAAACGGTGACCAAGCCGGCGGCGCCGATGCCGTTCGAGTCGCTGGAGCTGCCGGGCGGTCCCAGCGGCGCCGCCGCCGCGCCGCAGGTGCTGGCGACGTCGGGTGAACTGCAAACGGGCCCGCTGCCGCCGACGCCGATGCCCGGCGGCGCCGGCGCCGGCGGCGTGTCGCCTGGCCCCATCGCGGCGGCGGCGGCGCTGTTCGGCAAGCCGGCGGCGCCGCTGGCGGGCCCAGTGCCCAGCAAGGAGCCCGTTGACGTGAATCTCGTGCTCAACCGAAACCGTGACAAGCTGGAGATGCTCAAGGTACGGCACCGTGTCACGGGCTCTGTCGCCTGCACGAGCCGACGCTGCCCGCCCATCCACCGCTAGACCCAGCGCCTAGCGTGTTACCGCTCCGCTCCCCGCCGCTGTGCTATCACAGCCCGCCGCCTCCGCATTGCTAGTGCCACGATCGCATGCCCGCGTCCCCGCCTCACCCACCTCCCTGCTGACGCCGTGCTGTGCCCGGCTGGTCTCCCGCCCTGCTTTCTTCCCCTCCCCGCAGGGCATCTCCGACCTCACCAAGGGCCCCGCCAGCATCGAGCAGCTGGACGAGTTCCTGTCCCGATACGCCGCGCAGCGCCCCGGCCTGCCCGAGCGCACCGCCACGCCCGTGCTGCGGGTTGCTACGCCCACGCTTGAAGCTGACGCCGGCGCAGGCTTGGCAGGCAGCGGCGGTGGCGTGCCCATCCGGCACACCAACAGTGCCTTGCCCGGCGGCCGCGCCGCAGCGGCGGCGGTGGCGAAGCCGAGCACTCCGCTGTACTCGCTCCGAGCCAACAGCGCCGGGCCGCTGCCGGCGGGCAATGGCCGGGTCATGTCTGCAGGGGCCGGCGCCATGGGCGGCGGCTCAGGCGCTGCCGGCGGCGGCGGCGCGCCGGCGGCGGCAGCGGTGCCGCCGGGGTTGCAGCGGCGGCGGTCGTTCACGGGTGACCGGTCGCCGGCGGAGGGCGCGCTCAGTCAGGTATACGAGCCGTCGGCGGTCGCAGCGGCGGCTGCAGCGGCGGGGCAGGGCGTCGCCGGCTCTCGGCCGACGACGGGCCCGGGGCTACCGTCGGGCCGGCCACCCATGCTGCCCAACACCCGGTACAGCAATAGTGGCGCCGCCGCCCTCGGCGGTGGCAGCGGCACGCCGACGCGGCCGCGGCGCTCCGGCGGGCGCATCGCGAGCGAAGACGGCGGCGGCGCCGCTGCCGTCGGCTCCCGGCAGACGCCGCCGCCTGTTGGCCCCATGTCCGCGGTGCTCTCCGGCGCCGCCGCCAGCCCGGGAGCCAGCGCCGCCGCCGGCCCGCGGCTGTCTCGGAGCCGCTCGCTGACGTCACCCAGTGGCGTCGCGGCGGCGCCAAGGCTGCCGCCGCCGCCGGAGGACTCCCTCGACGCAGCCATGCGGCGGGGCCTGGGCTCGCGCGGCGGCGCCGCCGGGGCGCCGCCTGCGGTGCCGGCGGCGCCTCTGCCCGAGGTCGAGTTCAAGATCCCGCGGTCGCCGTTGCTAGCGGGTGCGGCGGGGCACCTGAGCCGCGTGCAGAGCGCCAGCACGGCGCGAGCGTACTAATTTGAGCGCCGGGAATTGGGCCTTGCGGGTAGTACTAGCACTTGGAATGGCGCGTTGCGGCTGGCGGCGTTGGGCCGTGCGGCGCTGGGTCGGGGCGAGCTGGCGGAGGGCTGTGTCGAACTTTGGTGTGTGCATGCGGGCCATGCCGTGAGGTGAGCTGTGATGCTCGATGGGCTGGCGGTGCTGTGCTCGTCGGTGTGACGTGCGGGCTGCTGCGGTACTGTGCGGCTTGGGCTTGGCGGGGCGCCGCCGATGCCTGGTGCGGTGCGTGGGGGAGCGGAGGGGAGCGGGCGGCCCGCTGCTTCGTGGCGACCTGTGCGTGCTACTGTCGGCGCCCAGGCGTGAACATGACCCTGACAGGCGAGGGATGTGATCAATCGTATGCATGGGGTCGTTTTGTAGCGCTATGAGGCATTGGCCGGCGCCGGTTGGTCGCCCATGGGCCAGCGTCAGGTCATGGGGTGGGGGCGAGCTTACTCCGGTGAGGCCGGCGAGATGTGAGTATCGCAAGTGGCATGTGGCAGGCTCATGAGGCGCGGCGGCGAGCGGGCTCTCCGGGCTTGGAGTAGAGTGATATATCAGCGCATTCATGAACCTGAATTCGAACCGCCTCTCGGCAGCCCTCATGGTATCACCGAAGCGAAGGCGCGTCCAGCCGCGTAGGCGGGATGCCGTGGCCTGCGGCCTTCGCCGGGGGGGGCGAGTTCAGCCAGCCAACACGTGCGGCTGACCAATGCACCTGACCCACTGGGGCTGACTGCCACGACCCGGGGTTCTGAGCCCCCCCGGCGTCAGGGGAGATGCCGGCCCGCACCCGCCAATTGCTTTGCTTGCGGGCCCGGCAACACGGTGGGCGAAGTTGCACCAGGCTTGTCCCTGCAAACAGAGTCGAGCAGCGACAGGCGCAGGCGCAGTCGGGCGCAGGCACGCCGCTCCAGTCCAGCTGGCTCGCGTGCGCATGCTGTGGTCGGCCGTGCCTGGCGCCCCAGGGGCCTTGCAAGCAGTGCGGCCCCGAGTTTCCCGTTCAACCCCAACGCCGGACTGTGATGGCGTACACGTCAGTCCGTTTGACCGCTGGGACGGAGTCCAGGGCGTATCAAGCTGCCGGTTCCGAGGGCGCTCAGCGGCTCAGCACCGCCGTGGCGGCCAGGGGGCCTCCTAGTGGCGGCAGCGGCCGCAGCGGCGTTTGTACTGCATAACCAGTGGCTGCATTCGAAGCAGGTGAGGCTCGTGATGGTGAACGCCCAAACACGCCTGTGGGCTGTGGCCATCGTCTGCCGCCCCCCTAGCGCCATTGACAGGCCGCCGTGCCTGACCTGCTGCTCGGCTGGAATGGGCGGCACGTTGCAAGACGCACAGGTAGGAGGGCCGTCAGCAGGTTGCAACTGCCAGCGCGAATGTTGCTACACGGCAAAACATCGCAAAGGCCAGAGCGTGGGCCGAGCGCTAGGCCCACTGGCCAAGTCGAGTCCGGGACAGACCGGACCGTCGGGGTGCCCCATTGCAGGTCGCCGGGCCAAATCGGAGCCAAGGCCAAGCCTTCTCTTTGCGCCCTGGCCAGTGGTGCGTACGCATGCAATTTGGCGTTGCAGGCACTTCCGTGTCGTCCCAAATAATTGCGCAGGACTCCGAGCCGTTCTCCGACACCACAAAATGAGCTGCATCAAGACGCTAACCGGTCTTGTTTTAGAGTCTCCGGAGGCCTTTTTTTGGAGTGATTTAGGGGTTTTCTCAGGCGGCCAGTACTGGCACTTGGGGTCGTCTCAGGCACCCTTAATGACTTCCACGCTTTCCTCTGGCATCCAGCTGTCTGGAGTTTTCTTGGCAGCCTGCCGATGCAGGGGGCACTGTAGGATAAGCAGGTGAGGCGCGGGGGCAAGTGGCGCTGGCACGATGGGGCCTGGAAGCACCCGGCCCAGGTCCCAGGGCGGGACACCAGGAGGCAGGAGGTGGCCAGGCAGCGTGTGGCTGCAGGAACGGAGCCCGCCAAGGGCCACACGGACCGCCAAACACGGGTGCTCCAGTCATCCCAGGTTACCCACCAGGCCCTTTGCGGGGCCTTGCCCACCGTCGCAGCCAATCGGTGTTACGCGAAAGCGCGCGCCCATGACGGACGTCAGGAGGGGGGCATGCAAACCCGCATGAAGCTTGGTTGATGTTGGGAAGACCTCGGGCCTGCGGTGACCCCTCAGTACTTAAGCTAGAGCTCAGCAGCCGCTCCCAGGCCGGGCACAGACGCCGGGGCACGACACTTCCTGGGGACCGCGCCTGCCATGCGGCGCTCGTGCGCTCCCTTGCGCTCCGGGCTGGCCTCCGGACGTCAGTGCTGTGGGACCGTGCCTGCTCGGCTGGAGGCGTGGCCCATGACCTCTGCCCCAACCCCCAAGTCGACAGAGCCGTCGGCAAAAGGCAGGAGGCAGAGGAATGCAAAAGGAGTGTCTGCTGCGGCCGGCCCCAACATGACTGAACTGAAGCTTGTCGAGCTTGAAGGTAGGGCGCGCAGCAGGCCGCCGCTAGCCAGTGCCGGCAACGAGGTGCGACAGGGGAGACTCCCCTGGGGCACGACAAGCTGAAGCTGCGTAACCGAGGCAAAATCGAGACCTCCCGGCGGTGTTGCAGGGAGGGAAGAAACATAACCGCAAACAGCGCGGGAGAACCTGCCCATTGCCCCCGCACACACCGTCCCAGTATGGCGAATGTTGCGTGCCGAACTGCGGTACGGTCCAGGGGAGACTCCCCTGGTACGGTCCTGCCACAGATACGAGCGAAGGCGGCAGACAAGAGCGCGCGGACTCACGCGCGGACGACGCGGTGCGCAGGGCACGACCACAATGTCCCGGAGCTTGGGGCGTTAGGTGGCGCCTCGAGAAGCTTGGCTAGTCGCGCTTGTGCCAGGGTGGCCAGCTTGCAGGTGTGCCGAAGCGGCCCAAGACATACGTACGGGCGGCGGTTGGAGTGAGCAATGCTAGCAGTGGGCTCGCGTGTAGTGCGTATGAAGATAAGGGCGAGACCGTGCGTGGCTGCAGGGAAGCTCCCTGTGGCAGGGCGTCTTGATCTGGCAGTTATCTGGCGCCGTTTATCGAGCGCTTTGCTTTACCGCCTGTAACCCTGCCTCGCATTGGACCAAGGTCTAACCATCAGCAGATAATATATCAACGGCATTACAGCGAGAGATTCAACAACGACACCGCGAGTTAGTGTCATTTGGCATGACCGCGTGCACACCACGCTATAACCCTCAACTGGCTGTGGTTGGCTGCTGGGGTAACTTAAAGGTAAGTTGGAAGGCTAAGAGCAGGCGAAACGCATAGCTTCCGCGGCAGCGACGTGCGAGATATGTTTTCGGCGGCGCGTGGGCCGCTAGGGCGCCGCGACAGTAAATGTAATACAGAATGGCGTTCTTTACTTAATGGAGCTGAGAAAATAGCAGGAAGAGCTACAGTCACATATTTTCGAAATCGCAGCAGCAGACGCCCGGCCGGGCGGCCAAGCCACGCGGTACTGAGGCGCCGCGACCTACTCGACTTGACACACATACTGACACCTACTGACGGACGTTGACAAACTCGACAACGCGCCATTCGACAGGACTCGTTGACCCGGCGCTAGCAACCTCCGTTCGGTCGCAGAAGCGCGACAATACGCGCTTAGAGCACCTCCACCCATGCTTATGACGCACTGATAGTGTCTTCAGGCAAATGCCGGTGTCGGCAAAGGTGCGCGTGGCGCCAACGCTGCGTCGCTTGCCGGCTCGCGCTAAAGCCCTCGCCGCAAACTCACCGCGCAGACCGGCGCCGCGTGGACTAGAGACGAGGACGAATTGCTTGCTCAGTATCAGGTGCGACAATTCAGCTCAGCTTCGCACTTCCTCGCTGAGTCGGCATTTTGGCGGGAACCGAGCGTTTCGCTTGCGCAGGCGGTCTATGGCAACAAGTGGGCACTCGTCGCGCAGCACATACCCGAGCGAACAGGCCAGCAATGCGCCCAGCGCTGGCGGCACAAGGTGGGCAAAGTTTAATGTGGGTGGCAGACTGGGAAAATGGCAGTCAAGAGTCTGCAAGCGCCGCGCTCGTTCTGGGCGGGTGGCAATCTGGGTTGAGCGTGCCGATACCTGCTTAGGGCCCAGCGGACCCGCTTCGATGCGTCCAGCCGCTGCCCGCAGTGCTGGCGTCAGGGCTGCCTGTCCCGCGCGCACACAGCCTTGCGGCGTTTGCAAGCTCTCCATGCTCACCTACCCGAGACCCTAACCGCAGGTGAACCCCAATATTGTCAAAGACAAGTGGACACCCGAGGAGGACAGGTACGTGCGGCCACCGCTCTGCCGCCGTGGCTCCTCAATCCCCACACGCCAGGGCCCTCCCTGTCCCCGCAACACACGCAACACCCACGACGCTGCCCCGCGCACAATCCCTGCGGCCCCGCCCCGCCCACGCGGTCCATGACGCAAATCCCTCCCTCCCGCCGGCCTCGCCGCCCTGCCCCCCACACAGCGCGCTGCTGCAGCTGGTGTCGGAGCTGGGCGTGGGCAAGTGGGCCACTGTAGCCCGCCACCTGCCCGGCCGCACCGACCAGCAGTGCATGGGCCGCTGGCGGCGCCACCTCGACCCCGGCATCCGCAAGGTGCGCCGGCAGCGCCCTGGGACGCTCTGACCGACGGGGCACCGGGCTGACGACGGGAGGGGCCTGCTGGGCTGGCTGCGTGCAACCCCGCCAGGCGCCGCCGGGGCTGCGACCAGCAGAGGGGGCCAGGGTCGTGGCAACGCAGGGCACCACAGTATTGGCCCAGGGCTGGAAGGGCTGCGTGCTGATGGCGTGCGCGTGCTCAGCCTCAAGTAACACGGTACCACCCCGCGTGCGTGTCTATGGGTTGCACGGCGGCCGCAGGATGCGTGGAGCGCCGAGGAGGACGCGCAGCTGCTGTCGCTGTGGCGGCAGCACGGCCCCGCGTGGTCGGCCATATCAAAGGTGGTGGGCAACCGCACGCCGCAGCAGTGCCGCGGCCGCTGGTGCGTGCTGACCGGCAGCGGCAAGTCTGCCAAGGTGAGCCAGCCGACCTGGGCCGACCTGGGCGAAGCTGGGGCATGGCTCGGCCGGCGGGGCATGGCCTGAACCGGGCAGGATGCGGTTCGGGTTGAAGGCAGCTACGGGCAAGGACTCAGGACTCGGGACTCGGGCGCCCCTCGTTCCCTGCCCACAGGCGCCGGCCTCCGCCCCGCCGCCCGAGACGCCGCACACGCGCTCGGGCCGTCGCAGCACCGGCGCCACGGCCGTCGCGGCTGCTACAGCCGCCAGGGCCGCGGCGTGCCCCTCCACCGTCACGCGCCGAGGCGCGGCCGCGGCCATGACGGAGCTACCCGCCATGCCCGCCGCCACGGCGGCCACGGCCGTCGGCGCCGCCACGCCGGCGGAGGCGCTGCTGCCGCCGCCGACGGTGCAGCAGCGGTCGCGGCGGCCGCGGCACAGCCTGGCGGCGTCGACGGTGCCGCGCCGTGGCGGCGGCGGCAGGCGGCGGCCGTCGCTGCGGGAGCTGTCCGAGACGAGCGTGGAGGAGGAGGAGGACGCGGAGCTGTGGGAGGTGGTGGGCGCGGGCGACGGCGGCGAGGTGCTGCAGCAAGGGGACCCGGACGAGGCCGCGGATGAGGCTGAGGAGGGGCACAGCAGCCCCGAGCTGTCATCCGCCAGCGGCGACGAGGCCTGCGGCGACGGCTCCGGCGAGGGCGAGAGCGCGGACGAGGATGTGGACGGCGGCGAGGCTGCGTTGCACTCGCGCGGGCGACAGTGCCCGGGCAGCGCGCTGCGAGGTGGGTGCCCTAGGGGGCTCATGCGCTGCTTGCGGGTTGTTCAAGCCGCAGCAGGAGCGGGCGGGTGCTCAGGTCCCTGGCGCCGACCGGCCCCTGCCACGAGCGCAAGGCGCTCTGCTCGTATGTGATGCCGCTCTGACCGCCCTGCCTGCCCGTCTCACCTTCGCCGCCCGTCCGTCCGTCCCGCCAGGCCGATTGCTGCTTGGGCGGCGCGTGGTGGCCTTCCGCACGCGGCCGCGCACCACGCTCCGCCGCCCGCGCGCCGAGCCGCCCGCCTCGGCCCGCGCGCTCGCGCCCACGCCCGGCCGGCTTCCGGTCGTCGGGCCGCTCTCGCCCTCGGCCACCGCCGACACCGGCGCCACCAACGGCACCGCCGCCGGCCGGCGGCGGCGGCCGCGGCCGCGCATGAGCTCGGCTGCGGCGGCGGTGGCCATGCTGTCACCGCCACGCGGCGCGCTGGCGTTGGGGCTCGGCCTGGGGCTGCTGGGCGAGGCGAACGACGAGGACGAGGCCGCGATGCTGAGTGGGCTGCTGGATGACGACGAGGATGAGCAGGTGGAGCTGCCAGGGTCCGCCGACGGCAATGGCGGCGCCGGCGGCGGAGCCGCCGCCATGGACGGCGCCGCCGAGGCTGACGGGGGCTGCGAGACGCCCCGCAGCGACGACGGCGACGGCCGCAGCGGCGGCTTGCCGGCGGCGTCGGCGGAGGACGGCGGCAGCCAGGGCCTCCGGCGGAGCGCGCGGCTGTGCGGCGGCGGCGCCTCCACCGCCTCGCAGCGGGGCCGGCGGTCTGCCAGCGGCTGCCGGTCTACCCGCTCCGGCGGCCTTGACGGCGGCGGCCGCCAGGCAGCCGCCGGCCGGACAGAGGATGCTCCTGGAGACGGCGCCGCCGCCGGCATCAGCCCTCTGGATCCGGTCCTGGCACCGCGCACCACACGCAGCGGCCGCTGCTACTCAGCCAGCGGCGGCAGCGCCGTCGCCACGACGGCGGCGGCCCTGCTCGGCACCGCCACCTCCAGCCGCGGCCGCCGGCGACGCACGCCGACGGGCAGCGCTAGCGGCGACGGCGGGTCCACCTCCGCAGACCTGGCCAGCGGCAGCGCCGCGGTGGCGACCAGCACGCGCGACGACGCCGCCGACGGCGCCCGGGCCGGGCCAAGCTGCTCGCGGCACCACCACCGGTCAGTCTCCGCCCCAGGCGGGGTTGGCCTTGGCCTCCCAAGCCTCGCCGTCACGGTCTTTGCGCTGGCTGCCGCCGCCGACGGCGCCGACGCTGCTGATGGCGCCGCCGGCGCTGGGCCGATGCTGTCGGAAGACGAAGACGGCGTACCGGCAGCGGCGGTGCCGCCAGCGCCCCTGCAGTTGCAGCCCGCCGCGGCGGCGCCGGAGCTGGCGGCCGCCGGCCCGGAGGCGGCCGCCATCGGCGCGGCGCTGCTCGACGCCGCCGGTCTCGACAGCCCGCCACAGGTGAGACGCTGCTACCGGCCTCGCCACCGCCCCGGCCACAACCAGCCCTTTGTCCGCTCCCCCGCAGTAAGCCCGGATGCGCGCACCTCTTGACGCCCACCAACACCAACCCTGCCTTGCCCCCTTGTTTCCTCGCCGCAGCTGCTCTCCGCCGGCTCCGGCCGCTCCTCCTTCGGCCTCCCAGGGCCTGACGCCGCGCTGCTAGCCGCGGCCGCCGCCATGGGGCCGCTGGGCCCCGGCGACGAGCTGCCGCTCGACTGGCCGCACCTGGGAGTCGGCTCCCCCAGCTCCAGCTCCCTGCTGGCCCTCCTCCAAGCGGGTGAGTGTACGGCACCGTACGGCACCAGATCTAGATCAAGCCCTACTGCTGCGCGGGCCTTGGTGCTTCCGGGCGCTCGTCAGCTGTCATGCCAGGGCGGCTCACACGTGCCTCGGCCCCTCCCTGCGCCAGGCCTGCTCCACACGCCCTCCGTCGGCACGCCCAACGCCAGCGCCGGCGCCGCGCTGCTGCGCGCGCCGCGGCCGCCCGGCCTGCCCGAGGTCACGCCCGGCCTGTCCAACGGCTGGTCCGACGTTCCCGCCATGTCCTGGTCCAACTGGAACCGCGCCCACGGCGGCTTTGGGCTCGTCGGGCAAGGCGGCCGGGCCGCCGCCGGCCAGGCGCCCGGCGGCGCCGCCGTCAGCGGCGGCGCTGCTGCCGCCGGCGGCGGCGTCAGCGTGAGCTGCACGCCGGACAACACGCGACCGGGGGGCAGCAGGACGGCGGCCAACACGGCGGCCGAGGCTGCGGCAGGTGGCTGCGCTGCCATGGCGGACGGTGCGTGGCCGGCACATTGCTTATCTCGGCACCACTGGCGCCTTGCGCGATGGGGAAGCCTCGGGCAGACCTGCCTGCCGCCACGCGCCTGCCTGCTCACGCGCTGCCCACTGTGCCGTGTCCCTGCTCCAGACGAGACGCCGCGACGAGACATGTTTGCTCGGCCTGGCTGGCGCGCGGCCGCTGCCGCTGCTGCAACGACGGGCGCCTGCTGCTCTCCGGTTCCGGGCGCAGCGCCGCTGCAGGGCCTCGCAGCGGCCTTCGCCGCCAGTGCAGGTGAGCTCTCCGGTCTGGTCCCTGTCCCTGGCGCCGCCCTCCGCCTGCCCGGCCACCTCGGCGCGCATGCCCCTGGCCTGCGTGGCTTGGCTTGCGGCTGCTGGCCTCCGCCTCCGCCTGCACTCCACCCCTTGCCTAGCTCACCAACCGCGCCCCTGCGCCGTGTTCCCTCCGCAGCCGACGCCGCCGAGGGAGGCGCCGAGGGCACCGGGAGGCTACCCAGCGGCGCACGCTCCGCGCTCGCCTCCCCATGCGCCGGCGCCGCCGGCCTCGCCTGCGCCGGCAGCGGCTCCGCCTCCCGCCTGCGCCGCTCCGGCCTGCGCCGCGCCTCCGCGGACGAGAGCATTCTCGGCCGCGACCTGCCTGCCCGCCTGGCCTGCCTCGCCGGCGGCGCCGCCGGCGGCCCCCTCCGGTCCTCCTCCGCCACTGGCACGTGGGTGTTGGGGACAAGCCCCACAGGGCCCGGCCTGCTGCAGCGCTTTGGCAGCGCTGCCGCCGACGGCGCCGCAGGGCCCGGCCAGGCGCTGCCAGACTTTTGCAGCCCCAGCAAGCGGGCTCGCATGGCGTCGGAGCCTGGCGGCGGCAGCGCCGCCGCATCGCCTGCGGCGGGGCCGGCGCTGCAGCGGCAGCTCACGGCGCCGGCGCTGCGGCCCTGCGGCGGCGCCGCCGCCGCCGCGGCGTGCTCTGCGGGGACATCGCGCCGGACGGCGGGCCTCTTGGACTGCCTACCTCCCACCCTTCGCTGCGGCGGCGACGCCGCCGGGCCGAGCACTCTGCTCGCGCAGTTGCAGCAGCTAGAGGCCGCCGTCGGAGCAGCGGCGCCTCCGCCGCAGTCATGCTCCGCCGCCGGCGTCACGTCGACGACGGCGCCGCCGCCGACGACCCACAGCGGCCTGCTGCCGCCGCCGCAGCTGCACGGCATCTCGCCGCACCCCACCATTGCGCCGCAGGCGATGGCGGCGGCGCTGCAAGCGCCGCCGCTGCCGCCGCCGGCCCGGCCGCCGGCGCTGCCGCAGCCAGCGGCCCACGCGCCCATGCCCCCGGCGCTGGCGCGCGCTCTCATGCCGCCGCCGGCGTCCCGGGCTCGGCAGTTCGGCTTGGCGGCGGCGCCGGGCTCCAATCTCTTCCCCCCGACGACGCTGCCGCCGATGCCCTTGCTGCCGCACCTGCCAACGCTGCCGTTGCTGCCGAGGTTCGCCGGTCCTGCCGCCGCCGCCGCTGGCGACGCCGCCGGCGGCAGCGCCACCGCCATGGACATCTCGCTGCCACCGCACCACGGCGACGCCGCCGCCGCTCGGCGGCCGCCGCCGCTGCCGCCACTCACCCTGCCGCCGCCGCCGGCGCTAGGGGGGCAGCACCTCAGTCCGCATCAGCCGCCGCGGCAGCAGCAGCTCGTGTCCTCGCTGTTTCCGGTGCTAACGATGAGCGGCGCTGCGAGCTCCCAGGGGGCCCAGTGGGGCGCCGGCGCTCCGGGGCCGCTGGGGTGAGCGCCCGCCCGCTGCTCCGCGGTCCTGCCAGAGCTGCAGCGACGCCAGAGGATGCGGCCAGGGCGCTAGCCCCAAGGGCTGTTTCTCCGCTCTCACGCATGCGCATAAGTTGATCTGGCTGAGTGGTGCTATCTATGGGGTTACGCAACGCCTGAAGCGCCAACGCACGGCCCGTTCCCACCAGGTGGGGGGCGGGCATTGATCGAGAGCGCGGCGCCTGTGCGCCACTGTTGTGGGACGGTGGTGCGAGTGTGCGAGGCCCGGGCCGGGTCGGGCACGACCACATTTTTGGGCAAGGCATGGTTCGATAAAGACGCGCGCGCGTGTGTTGGTGTGTGTGTGTGTGTTTCCTTCTGGTTGTGGCGGCCGCTGGCTGGTGGCGAGTGAGGGTCTCTGGCTAGCGCATAGCTTGTATTGGGGTTTGTGCATGGTGTGATAAGGTATCCCGACATACGGAATCGGCCTGAGCCGACCCTGACAAACAAACCCGGGACGCCCCGCTGGCACCGACTGCAGGCGGCTGTGAGCGTGTGAGGTGCCGATTGTGGGTGGGCGCTTGGGGTGCTGCTGAGCCCAAACACACCAACTCTTCAGCCGCCGTGCCTGGCGCCCCCTTCCTAAGTGGACCCCTATTTCGCAGTAGCGTACAAGGAGCTGTAGGGGCGCAGTGCAATTCATACCACAAGCCGGCTCAGCAGCGCGCCGGCGTGCGTGTTGGCACTGCTCTTCCGTATGGAGGCCTGCTCCATTCTTTTGGCGCGCAAAGTTGGGCGTTGATGTGTGTGTGCGTAACCGCGTAGGCCTGGGTTTGATGGGCTCCTCTCCAATCTCCTGACGTGCGGGGGCCCTGAGCGGGCCCGATCCCTGTGTCCTTTGGACTGTCTTTTGTCTTCTTTGACGTCTACGTCTCTCTACACGCTGGGGGCCGACAGCGAACTGCGCACGGCAGCGTCCTCATCGCATGTGCACGGCGGCGTGTGTGTCATGGGCATATAGCTGGCGTGGCGGCTGCTGCGGTTGATACGGACTTCAGTTTTTTTTGGCTGCGCGCGCTCGCGCAATAGTTGTGTTGCTGGCGCACCTCCTCCCTAATCTGTCTGAACTGCGGGCGTCCCTCTTCCGTTCGAACGCATGCGTGCTGCTCTCGCTCGGGCCGCCTCTGGCGCCTGCTCTGTACGGTACCACCCCCCACAGGCTCGCTCGGGCCTGTTCTGTAATTTGTCCTTCTGCCCGATCCCGTGCCTGACTGAGCGTGCACGCCGCGGCTGGCTTCAGGACTTTGGCGGCACAGCAGGCGAAAGCCATACGACATGAGCCCGGGGGCCCACGCAGGGCAAGGGAGGCCCTGGCTGGCAGCGGGCCGGCGAGCCACCTCAGCCGGTGCCACGTCACAGGCCGCCGCTGCGTCGTCACTTCAGCCTGTGACGATCACGGCAGCCTCGCCTGGTGGCGGCCGCGACGTGCAAGCAGCGGGCCCCGCCCCTGCCCGCCAGCGCTGAGAGATCGCTCGAGCTGTACTAACGTATTCACCGCGTGCGGTTCGAGCAGGGCTTAGCAGGGTATCCGTTGGGCCCCGATACCCGAGGCGCTAGCTGCGATGTGCGGCCGTGCGATAAGAGCACACACAGCCTTGACAGCAAGCAGCGACGCTCGGAGGGCCGGGCCACGACCCATGGGTCACAAGTAGCTGTATGTGCCTCATAGCCACGGAGCAGGCTGACGCATTTCATGTTGCACGTCTGCGCAATTTTAGACGCATTCCCGGGGAGTCATCGCCTCTTATCGGCCGAGCCTTGCCGAGCTGTCGCAGAAGGCGGCGATGCTCCTGTTTAACGAGCGACCCGCATGCCGCAGCTTTGGATGCCTTAATCGTGCCTTAGACACATCCGTATGGCTGCTTGACACGCTGTCGACCAACATGTAGCCACCTCTACTTGCTGTGATAAGCGATGGCGGACTCAGCAGCAGCTGCGTCTGAGCTCGTTAGTTCTCGCCTAGAGCAGCTTCACAGCACGCTTGTGACTCTCCTGACGCCGGACTCAGAGCAGGGTTGGCCGCAGTCGGCATGGCCTGTACAACAGCTCGCAGCTGTGTCAGAGGCATGCGGTGGCATCCTCAGCAGCCAGGCGGTATGTATTCTTGGCCTGGAGGACGCGCAGCAGCTGATCCAGCTACTCTCGCGGTTGCGCGCATCCACATCGCTCAACAAGGCCCAGCTCTCCACCGTCCTGGCCAGCGTCGCGTTGGCTGCCTGTGGGCCGCTAGCCGTGGTCACCCAGGCTCTCTATCACGTGCTTGAGACAGCAGAGCCTCCGACCGCTGCTGCCACAGCTATCGCAGGCCTGCTGCGCCTTGTGCCGGCTCTCTCCTCCATCCCAGCGGCAGCATCCTCGTCCTCATCCTCAGCAGCAACTGCACAGCTGTCCATCATGGAAGACATCGTGGACATCACCATGTCCGGCTGCCACGCCTTCGCCGCCATGTGCTGCCGGACGAGGCGGCAGGTCCAGCCCCGTGACACGGCCACCTGGCTGCTCCCGGCGCTGACCGCCAGCGGCCTGCTGCCGGCGCTGTGCACCGCAGTGCTCTGCTGCCAGCCGCCAGACAGCCTGCCCACAGCAGCCAAGGACGACGCGGCGCGCGCCGTGAGGGCCTTCCTCAGTGCGCTGGCGGGCCTCGCGCTTGGGATGGGCTTCGGCCCCACGGACTTTCCCAACGATGCGCCGCAAGGGCAGGAGCCTGTGGCCTGGCAGCAGCTGCTGACGGCTCCTGCTGTCCGGCGCCTAGTGCGCGCCGCCGTCGAGGCCTTCATAATCGCTGCTGTCGCCCCGCTGCCTTCGGGGCAGGCCGCCGAGGACTGTGACACGTCCGATGACAACGCTTGCAGACCTGCGGCAACCGCTCGCGACGGGCAGCGGCTGCTGTCCTTCCTCGCGCGCCAGGACCGTGGAAGCATCGGCTCGCTGCTGCGCTTCCTGCCGTGGAGTCTGTTTGAGCTCTCGTCTTGCGCAATGCCGTCGCTGCAGCAGCCAGCGTCAGCGGCCTCTGCCTACTATGCTGGTGCGCATCACTGCGCTCGGGTGCTGCGGGCTTTGTGCCGGTGGCGTGCGGCAGGCAGAGCGGCCAACGCCGCGCGCCTGGGCAGCGCTGACTGTGGCAGCCCGGTTGCTGCGGCTGGGGACGGCGCTCCGGACGGAGGTGGCGCCGGTGCCGACGACGCAGCCGAGGCCGAGCTGGCTGCGCTCAGCATAGCGCCATTCCTTGTGGCGTCACTCGACCGGTGGGTACAGGCTCTGGAAGCCCCTGGGCCCGCGGCGCCCAGCGGTGGCGGTGGCGGCCCAGCCGCTGCTGCCGTCGCTTGGGTCCCGCAAGCCGCCGTGGCGGCGGCTTGGGCCCTGGAGCTGGCGCTCGGGGAGCAGGAGGCCGACGCTGCGACGCCGGCAGCTGCAGCAGGAGGTGCCGGGCCTGGGCCCGGCAGCGTGCAGCTGGAGCCTGGACGCGCAGTGGACTTGCTGACGGCAACCTCGCGGCTGCTTACTCGCAAGCGCTTCCAACAGCTGAGGAAGGGGCTGACAGAGCTCAGCGGGCAAGCAGAGGAGACAGCTGTGCTGGCCCGCGTCGCTCGTACTTCCCTGCTGCAGTCCTGCGACCGCCTTTTGCGGTACCAGCTGCGATCTGAAAGCTACGACCTTGGTCAGACTGACGGACGCAGCGTAGCAGTGGTGGACGCCGTCGATGTGGTCGGCGCCTGGTACACGCCGCTACTCGTGTTCCGCAGCCGGGCGGACGAGGCGGCGCCCGCCTCGGCCCCGCCCCGCGACCCGCAGCGCGACCTCGGCTGTCTGCTGACGTCCGCCAAGGCCGCCAACGCCGCCGCCGCTGCGCTGGAGGCGGCGGTCCAGCGAGAGCGCCGGAGGGCGGCACGCCCGCAGCCCCTTCCGGCTGGCCCGGGCCCGGGCGCTGCACTCAACGCCTGGTATACCCTGATGAGCAGCAGCTGCATACACTGCGCTGTAAACGCCATGGCCTGCGTTCCTGTCATATTGAAATGGGATTTGGAGAAGCGGCCGCGCGCCCCTGCCGCCAGCGACAAGCTGCCGCCGCACGTGCAGGATGCGGCTGCCGTCTTGCTTCCCGCCGTCAGCCGCATGCTCACAGCCATGTGGGAGTTGCTGCCATGGACGCTGAAGGAGGCGGCGGCGCCGCCGGGCGATGCCACGGCGGAGACCGTCGCCTTAAACAGCAGGAGAACTGCTAGACTTGTTATGGAATCGCTGACAATGTGCCTGAGCTACACGGACGGCCTGCTCCGCACGGCATCGGTCGGCATGCTCACGCCCTGCCTGGCGCTGGTGTGCCAGCCGCACCGGCTGCTGACGGCCGTGCTCCAGCTGCCGCGCGCTTCTAGCGCCGTGCTGCCGGAGGCTCCTTCAATGGCCGCAGACGCCATTCAAGAACACGCAGTCCCTGTTCTGTGTCACAGGGCGCTCCGTCCCTACCTGCGTCGCTGGCTGAGCGACGAGGCGGCAGCGGATGTCAGCGGTGCTAGCTGCCGGCTCAGCCCGGCCTCCGGCGGACCTCTGGACGTGCCGCTGCTGCTGGCGCAACTGCGGCGCGGGTCGCGCGGCGTGGCAGAGGCGGTGGCGTGCCTGGTGGCCGCCGCGCGGCACCAGGACGGAGGCGACGATGGTCTGCTGGAGGCGACGGCGAAGAAGGTGGCTGCTATTGCCGGCCTTGGCGGGACCCTGCACCAGAACGACCCTGCCATGGAGCAGCTTACCGAGCTGATGGCGAGCCGCGGACTGAGCCCCGTGCCGCTGCCGCCGCCGGCCGAGATGCCGGCGTCCGAGGCTGCGGCAGGCGACCTGCCGCCGCTTCCGGCTCCCCTGCGCCTGCCGCTCGCTGAACAGCGACTGTTTTGCCTGCGTGTGTGCTGCGGCCCGGACTGCGCCAATTTTGAGGGCCCCAGCGAAGGCAGCCTCAAGCTGCTGCGGTGCGGCGGCTGCCGGCTGGTCCGGTACTGCGGCCCTAAGTGCCAGAAGCGGCACTGGCGGGCGGGCCACAGCCGCGAGTGCCAGCCGGCGGGCGCGGCCGTTCCCGGGGCGGACGGCTAGCGATCAGCAGCAGCCCCCGCTGAGAACTGCGCATCCAGTTGCGCGTGTGCGCTTGCATCAAACAGATGTTTGCAGTTGAACCATGCAATGAACGAGGCCACTGCCGCCTGTGCAGTGCTGCTCTCCCGGTGTTGTTATGGGTGTCTTGGGGGAATACCTAGATTTTGTTGGGACCTGGATGCCCGCATGTCGGCGGCCCGTCGCGGGCTCCAAGCTTCAGCGGTTGCGCGGCCTCTTGCTGTGTGTGCAGGTGCCCGCGGAGCAGCTAGCTGCTGCTAGCTTGGCCGGGGACTGTTTCATGTTAAATGTTTTGATCGATGTGCTGCAGACTAGTCATGGATGTTTGTGCCTGAGACCCCTTACATCGTCCCAGCTATAACAGCATAATGACCGGCGGTGTGCGTCTGGTCTGGATGGCCTCTTTTTCGGGCGTGCCATGCACCCATGCGCAGCTGGGACAGGCTCAAGATGCGAGCCATGCATGCGGCGGTGTGTCTGCGGCTACTGCCGCAATGGTCGCCGTGGCCGAGGTGCCAAGCTGCGCCTGGTCGTGATGAGACCGCATACCCGAGGAGGCGCGTCCCGTGAGGGCGACGGCTGCTGCCCCCACGCCGTCCTCGTTCGGGTGAGCTTGGCATCCCGTCCTCGCAATGCAGTCCGCACCATGCTCCCGTTCCCCTAGACACCCATGGGCTTGGCGGCGGCGCCCGTGTGTCCAGCCCGGCGTCCTCATGCGTTGGTGCCCTCTGCCCACCGCACCAGGGAGCCAGCGCCTGCTGCGCCACCTGCGGCACCAAGCCCGCCGGCGCTGAGCAGCCCTGTCTGACTCCGACGGCTTCTCACAGGGCCCAAGGCAGGCCTGCCCCGGACGGCAGGTGGGCCAGGCTCCTTTGACCTTGGGGTTGGGATCACCTTGCGAGGCTACTTGAACTCCATGATGGTTTGTGCAAGTTGTTATGAGGCAGGTATGCAACCCAGCTCCTCCGCGTGGCAGCTTGATTGCCATTCATTAGCTGGCTAGCTAGGATGGGCTGCCAGTAAGGCATGAGCGGGCAGCAGCAAGGCCACGGCCGGTTGCTCCGGTGTTCGACACCATCCGCGGCACAATGGCCATGTTGCGCTGAATGCCTATGTATGCAACCTCCGGCACCGCAGGCCGCGCCAAGGGGTGGATCGCAGCCGAGCCCTGCCGAGGCGATGGCTCGCGAGCGGCGCCGCTTGCGGGCGCCCTGTCTGTGTTTCATTGCGCTGTAGGGCGTGCGCCCCATGGCCGGGACCTGCAGCGGGCTATGTGCTGCAGTACGTGCTAGGGGTGTGTGTCTGTTCGCCGGCGGCGGCCCCCCTTTCCGTTATGCAGCCGTTGGCGTTGGGCCGTGGCGCTCCGGGCCCGGCTCCGCGAGTTGCCTGCTTGAGCGCGACGCCGCGCTCGCGGCGGGTCAGGGGTAGCGCGCGGTGCTGACTTGTGGGTTCCAGTGTTAGGTAGAACAGAACCCCACACTGACTTGTGGGTTGTGTGGGGCTGCGCGTGCTGTGCGGCTGGGGCCTAGTGACGAGGCAACGCTTGGCGCCGTGCGCGCTGGCGGGTCTGAGGAGCGTGCATGCGATGGGAGTGGAACGGAGGAGGCCACCGTATCTTTGGCTGCACGTGGGGCGGAGGAGGCGTCGTTCTGTGCTGGCTCGCGATCGAGGTTGGAGGTCTCTTTGAACTCAAACGTATTGCCGGTCAGGCAGACCGGGGAGATGCATCCCAGACGATTCAAGTACGCATGGCGAACAGCGTTGGGGTCAGGTCCTCCTGGTTCCAGCCTACGCGTCACCGGTATGCCAGCTGGGCGCTTCATTGACGGCCTCCTGCCTCTGCCCTGCACCACACCGCTCACCCCGCCAGCCACCTCCGAGCCATTCCAACCTCGCCTCGCACGCAGCCTTAGTT